>VYZS01080134.1:3505-40318 GCA_013400695.1 Neodrepanis coruscans | reverse complement strand
CATGAAATAATTTCCCAATCTGCCAACCTGTATTTTGTGGTACAGTCCTGTCTTTCAGTCCCTTCCAGCACAGAGACTAAAAAAACCATCTTAAAAAATTAGCTTGTAAAAATATTATGGACTTTGGTACGCAGCTTCACGATAATTTTCTTCATTAAATTCTGACGCATATCAGGGGACTGACAAAAGAGATACATAAAAATAGACATAAAAAAAATATGTGCAGATCATCACTGGACCCCAATATCACCAGGGAGGAAAGTGGCTTGCTAGGACCACAGCCAAGTACCATTGTTTAACTGTTCTGAGGGATGATGGCAAAGGCCTGCGCATGACCTGTGCATCATGGAAAATAAAAATAAATTAAAAAATAGTCATTAAAAAAATCAACAGATACACTATTTATTAAGCACAAATGAGAAGCCAGTGTCCTTCCATGACTCTCACAATGAGATACAGCCTGGCTTTGTGAGACCTGTCTTCCCATGTACTCAGTACAAACATTACAGGTTTGGGGATTTTCTNTGAAGGAGAAATTAAAATCCCCCTCCCCCAAAAAATCTGAAACTTTTTCTTTCTTTCTAGTTCCTCAAGAAAATAGTGGTCCTTCCAGAGGGCTTTTTTCTGAACTATAAAACCAACAGAGATGATGTACAACTGTAAAGAGCTGTAAACTGCTCATGTGTTTTCCCCCAGCTTTAATCAGAGGGGAAAGCACCCCTCTGTGCTACATTTTGGCTGCAAATGCTTTCATGTCAGTGGAGCTCTGCTAGCTCAATCACCTCCCACTATGGCCAGGGCCCTGGTGCCCATTGCAGACCCACATCCACTCATAAAGGAAGTGCCAGGCAGTCGGTGCTTTCACCTTCCTTTCTAAAAGCATGGACTCCATACATTAAAATGGGAACTGAAGTTTGTGCTAAGATCACTCTTCTGTGCCAGATCTGTGTCTTGGCAGATAGCGACCCACAGTAAGTGGTAGCTATCCAAGAGGCAATCATTTGTTGGGTCCTATCCTCCAAGGAAAAGGTACAGAGAATAAAACAAATGACCACAAGCACAAGAAGGGAAGCCTAAAGCAAAAATCATGTCTAGATGATAGAGATGTAAGAGAGCAACCAAGAGCAGGCAGGCCACTGGAAGCCTTTTGCTTTCTTCCTTCACAGACTGCATGTTTGCACTTTGGATGATAAGCTTGTACAAGTATATTCTGAGACCTGATTCTGCAGCTGATGGTGAGGGTACAGGGGCACACTTAGATCTCATTCTGTGGCTCCTAGAAACTTAGTGGCAAATAGAAAGGTGCCTGAAAATACTGAGGGCTTGATTTTCAGATGAGAGTATTTTTAAATTACTTCTTTCCTCTGGACAGAGAGAGAGTGCTCTGCTTAATTAGAGACTGAGCATTTTAATTCTTTTTTAAAATGAAAGAGAGAGCAGCAGAAGAAGGGTTATAAGAAAGAACAGACAAGATTTGTAATGTTCATTAAGACAAAAGCTAGGAAATTAGATGAAAGGAAACTATCAAGGGTGTATTCTTTTGATGACTGAAACTGAAAAGTTCTTTTAAAGTGAATTATGATTTACTGGGTAACAGATACGGAAAGATTTCACCACCACCTGTAAAACTGCATTGTTTTTTTATCAAGTAGCTCCTGTTTAGCCCATCTAGTTGATGAACATTCTTCTCAACTAGCAAATATAAATGACTTATGGGGATAATATTTCAATATATAATGACATTGCTATATCTAGGATTCTTTTAAGATCTGGGTTATTAAATATTAAATATCAAAGCTGTAAATTATTGTAGCAGCTTTATACAACTAAATTAAATTCAAACAAAACCTAATTTCCTTAATCATTGACTGTAATCCTCCAGGAACATATGCTATTAACTCAGCTACAAATGGCACAGAAATTGTATGACTTCAGTTAAGTTATTTTATATCAAATTCTAATCCAGGGCAGAGTCCTCAGTAAATCTCCTGCAGGGATTTTAATGCTTCTGCAATCATATTGGCTCTACTGGAGAGCTAATCTTTTTATACACTGTTTTTTCACTCCTTTATCCATTTCCTTTACACCCTTACTGAGTATAGCTGGTACCTTCTATCACATATCATGTTTTGAAAGATTTGGCTTTTCCCCTCTTGCATTTCATCAGCAATAGTTGGGCTTTTACTTGTGCCAGAATTGGATAGGTGTTTTTGTTTCACATGTGCAACTGAATCATTCCCATTTGTTTCAACATGTATGTTAATTGCCACTTGTGGTGATCTCTCTATAAGGCTGTCATAATTATTCACAGTTTGCAGTCAAGCATTGAGAAAGCAGAACAATTGCCTCCTCTTTAAGAACCCTATGGAAGTAAAATTAAACAGATTTAAATTAAGAAAGAAACTTCCTTAGAGACTCAAGACAATGACTGGATAATAAAGAAATAAACCTTAGAGCCCTAGGAGGTAAGACTTGGAGAAACCTCTGGAGATCACCTAGTCAGCCCTCTGCCCCACAGTGATCAACTGAACTGCTGTCATCCCTGACAGATGTTTCCCTAATCTGTGTTTAAAAGCCTGTGACAATGGACATCACTCTACACGATCTATTTCAGTGTCTCACTGTCCTTCCTAGGAAGATATGTCTCCAGACACCTAACTGCAATTATTTTATTTTTTTTTTCTGTTTAAGCCATTTACTTCCTTCCCTCTGTTTTGGGACTGGGAACCAAGGCTATTCCTGGCCTCCCAGCAACAGCTTCCTGAACACTTAACCACTTCCATCTCTCCTCTGTTTTCTTTTCTCTAGACTGAATCACAGTACCCCCTTATTCTTTCATCAGCAGTCTCATACATCTCGGGACACTCTATCCTGTCAGATCTCTCTTGGAAAAGCATCATGTGAATCACCTGAATTAGTGTAGTTTAGCTGAGGTCTTTCCCAGCATCAAGGAAGGCAGAAGAAATAACTGAAATCCAGCACATTACAGGTCTGTTTATATACCCAGTGTGCCTCCTTCAGAGAAGAACAACACTGCTTACTCACAGGGAATTTATGACCCATTCTCATCTCCAGTCTTTCAGCTTAATACTCTGTAATTATTTCTTTATGAATATTGTATATCAAATCTTGAAAGTCTCTTGAATTGAATAAGGCAAATAGCCACTACCCTCAAATTTCACTGCCAAAAACATCCCAGTTTGTAAGCAATAGAAGTTAGTTCTTAGAAAATATCCTTTGCTTAGAGCTCCCCCCTTAAAGAAAAACACAAAACAAAAAATAAACAAACGAACAACAAAAAAACCCCCAAACTCACTGTACATGATCCCTAAAACTAACAGAACTTTTGTTCTGGAACTCCTCCTCACAGGATTTCCAAACCCCTGCACTCCAGCTCAAACTGGAGTCCTCCAGGCTCTTGAAGAGGGGTCTTTTGATGCTCTAGGCATGACAACCTAATAAGGATGTCACTTTTGCTGTCTAAAAAGGAACCATCTGTTCATGCAAGTTATTCTTTTCCTACTATAGAAACACTTCTCCACTGGTTCCTCCCTTGTTGACCCAAAGTAGGGCAGCACTTTAGCTAAGGCATTCCCAAATGGGGAAAATGGACACTTGGCAGGATTGGCTCTGTGTCTACATACTGCTGTGACCCACTGTCTAACAGCAGTGTGGCACTGCTGGCTTGTGTTCAGCTTGTGATCCACCTCCAACCCTACCTTTTTTTGTGGAAACTGGTGCAATTTCATATTTCTGAGAGTTATGGGGTCTACTTAATGAAATCATCACAGTGACCCAGCCTAAAGGCAGAAATTATACACATGCAAGAGCAGAGATTCTGTGGCACAGTTTTTCAAGTGCCAGATTTCCCATTCCTGCAGAGAGATCACTGATGCTGGGGCACAGTAAGGTTTAACATTCCTCAAATGTATCAAACATGCTACAATTGACTCTGACATGGAAGAGCTGTGCAGTAGGTCTTTCCAAGATGTTTTGGATGAAAATACCACACACCATGACAACGTGTTCACACCATTGTGTCCGGGATTTGCCAGAGTACAGCAGTTCCTGATAGACAAGACAGATAGATAGACAATTTTCAGCATCCACACAGACAAAGTTTCCAGACAAAATAAAAAATAAAATAAAAAAAAAAAAGAAGAAAAGGAGGGTCTATCATTAGCAAAAAACTCCAAACAAACAGACGGGACTCTTGTTTTTGGCTTGGATCCAACCAACACCAACTACAACCTGCCATATGCACAAACTGTCTTCCTCCCACTCCAGGTCAATTTCTGAAACCAGAAATTCTCTATTAGTATAGCCATTTTGGGTCAGAACAAAGGTGCATCTATTCCACTGCCTGCATACAACAGTAGACCTAACTCCATCCTCAAGGAAAGAGTACAAGAACAAGGGAAACTGCTTCTCCCCCAAGTACTCCCTAGCTCATGATCAATTAGCCTGACAACTGTGAGCTGCAAATCAGTAGAAACTATGAAAAGAACACTAGTATATATAACATCATAAAGAATAAACCAATTAATTCTATAAGGTTTTCTGCAGGAGTCAGTGCTGTCCCACGCTACAGAGTACATCTATACTCATTCTGGGACTCCAAGGAGTTCATCAGCTCTTCCTGCACAGCTGTACATCTTTTGTGTCACCTGACCGTCCACTGACCAAACAATTCCCCGTCAGGCTTCCTGTTCATGATGTGTTTGAACAGATAACAGACATTGTAGTTATTGTGTTTTTTGCCAATTGTCCCTCACACTCCTTTAGCCAGGCTTATCATGTTTGTTCATGCCAGAGTTTATCATCTTCGCAGTTTTCGTCATCTGGACAGCACTTCAGCTTTTTGAAGGATGCCTTCTTGCTCCTGCAATCTCACTAACCCTGCCAATGCTGGCTTCTTCTCACTTTTTCTCAAGTTTCTCTTGATACACAGTTATTTTCCCTGCACTTCCTGTGTTATTTACGGAAGCAATATCCATACTCCCTGAAAAGACTTAGGTGTTACATCCATCTCACTTTCAACAAGCCTGCTGACTGGCATCTAGTTTTCCTTTTCGAAGAAGATTGGAGCAATGGTAGAGAACTCTGGCAAGGATGCCAAATCTAAGCACATTAAGATCCTCCTCTTTCAAGGGAGCTTTTCAGCAGTTACTCCCTACGTAACCCATAAACCACTCAGGATTCAAGTCAAGCACTGCCCTCTTGGGCTCCTGAATCAGCTGCTCCACAAAACAGCCATTGAGACATCTAAAAACATATTCTGTCAAGTCTCAATGCAATATTTGCCTCTTCTATACCAAATACCTGAAGTCACCCGTGAGTCCTTACTTCCTCCCTTTACTCAGGCTGTTGTGCTGCCATCATGGCACACCAGTGACACAGGCAGAGTCAATATTATATATTCTTCCCATTTGAGTTTGGGACTTTCACTGATGTGAAGTCTGGACTGTTCATTGATGAAACTACCTTGTTAAGCAGGTCAACTCCAAAGTGTCTTTAATATGCAGAACTACCAGCTATCAGCAAAGGTCACCACATCCCTCCTGAACAGGGTCGCATGGGAAAGTCCCACCCATAATCATCTTTCCGATTTTGTGGCATCTGCATTGTTAGGATGTCCATGAAAAATCAGACATACCAGCTACCCCAGGTCACTTCTTTGACATTAAGCACTCCCACAGGAGAATATCTTGTTTAAACAATCTCTTGAATCTGTCTGTTCCCAGTTTCCTCTTCTACTCAGTTTGACCTTAACACCAACGGAAGGGCTGTGAACCAGCAGCACTCAAGGCCCGATACGGCAAGGTGGTTGTTGGCAGGGGATTATCAGTAGTAGGTCCTTGACTTGAATTAATTTTCCTCTGAGGGTGAGGAGTTTGATTTTGTTGCTTCAAAAAGGCACACTGCACAGTCCATTTATTTACACAGGCATTTCCCCAGTGAGTGATCTATACTGTGGAATGGACTTTTGTTTTTCTGGGCAGGGTTACTTTAAAGTAGTCTTCTCTTCTATTATCCCTCCTGTCCCTAAGGATATCAGCTGGCCAGCACCAGCACTTCATAAAGGAAGAGTCTTGGCTTCGCAGTAAGGAAAACTTGGACCTTAGCAATTGAGGAAAAATACCTTCTTAGAAAGGTCATAACTCTTAGAAGAATATCTTCTTGTATTTAAAGTAGAACAGGATTTTTTAAAACTAAATCAGCTGAGAAGTTGGGACCTTTGAAATACCACAGTGTGTTACATGGACCTAATTTTTTATTTGCATTTTACAATGGTGTATCTCAACTTAAGCACTGGCAATAAATTAACACAAAACTGGAGCAATGTAGTGATAGTTTTGATCAAGAAAGAGTTTCTCTTTGGTTACCCAAGTATAAATTCAAATCAAATTTCAAATAATCAAAAGCAATATTCAAATAATCAAAGCAAATTTAAAACATGCTCTCTACTTTTAGTATCCTCTGTGGGAACAGTGTATAAAGCCAGTCTAGAGGTAACTAGCCTAACATTCAAACTTCATGTGGTTTTTGTATATGTCTCTACTGGACAGTTCAATAATATTAGTGCTAGCCCAGATTTCATCCTGATTTCTGGAGTTCTGCACCAGGGCTGCTTAGTCCTGAAGCAGGATGTAGAGTGGTTTGACTAGCTTTTCTGACCTCTGTTGCACAAGGGATTCCAGTATTGAACTAAGTACAGACTTTCTGCTTTCCAGTATTTCAATGTTAAACAAACATCTTAAAAGCCCCCAAATATGAATTATATCTTTCAGGGCGAGTGGAAAGAGGGGTTCGGTTTGCACTCTCTGTAATGCAGCGGAGCTTTCAGCAAAACCGATTCAAATTAATAGTATCTTACATTTTGTCTCTTTTCTAGGAATGTTCAAGGCGACAGCAGAGTGTGGGTAACTGTGACAGGGAAACCTCTTGGTCCTTGAGCCGATGATAGAGGGAACAGAAAAAACCCTCCCCACCCCTGCCTTAGGGCGGCTAGGGCTGTTCTGAGCCTGCGAACCACTGCAGCATGGAAGCGTGCCTTCTTTTTTTTTTTTTTTTTTNTTTTTTTTTTTTTTTTTTTTTCTTCCCTTTAAAAGTTTTCAGGAAGTCTGGAGGAGGGGCGATGCTGTTTCTTTTTTGTTATAATGGGCCCCTTTGTGGAGATGGAAGAGGAGAGGAGATCTGTGTGCCTGCAGGGCGCGAGCTTCCCGGTGACTCCCAAGGTAACTTCCCAGGGCTCCTAAAGGCGCCGGGCCCCCGCGGTGCGGGGCGAACGGAGGGGGCTGCTCCGGGATGGAGCTGATGGTGCTGCTCAATGCCCTGGTTACTCGCCTGCTCTTCGTGCTGCACTCTCTCATCGGGGTCTGGAGAGTGACTGCGGTGAAGAAAGAACCCAAATACTGGCTGCTGGCACTGCTCAATCTTCTCCTGTGCCTGGAGACCGGGCTCACCCTCAAGTTTAAGCAAGGCAGAGGCTACAAATGGTGAGCATATCCCGCCGGAGCCCCTCTTGCTTCTTTGCATGTACTTTGCTGCAGATGCGAGGCTTCCCCCCGAGGGCAGGGGCTGCCCCGGCCCCGCCAGGAGTTCAGGGGGCATTTGCTCCCCGGCTGCTTCCTGGCAGCGGGGATGGAAAACTGGTGGAGTTTGGCTAATGCATTGCCAAATAGAGGGCTTTCAGGAGGGCTTGCAGCAGACTACCTGGAAGTCGCTCGGAATAGTTGTGTGTGTATCCTTATTAACAGCTGAAAAGTGTGGGAATGCAGCTGCAGGCAAGAGTTGGATGCTGTGGAACTGGGGGTGCAACGGGCGGGAGATGCCGCGGGCGCTTTCTGAGCCGGAGCGTGTCAGGGCCACACGCTAGAGGGTCAGAGGGGTGCTGGGGCACCCACACAGATACCCTGCTTCTCATACCCCATGCTGCCATGCCTCGGTTTGCTCCTTCTTCCCTAGGATTGTATTCCTATTGCCTCCTCATCGCAGCAGTGCATGAACCTAAATTCAGTGACAAAAAAAGGATGAGTGGCAACCACTCATCTGATACAGCAGCAGTGGCTTAAATGTTTGGATTTGAGAGGCTATTTCAAAGGGGAACTTTCATGCCTGAAATGCTGCCCTAGAAATGAACAAAAAAATTAGTCATTGCAAAGCTTGCCCATGCACATGGCTTTTTATGTGCATCTAAAGAATTACTGCTGTCATCTACAGCTCATCAGCACTCAGGCAGCCAAACAAGTACTCTGTGAAAAGGAAGCAGTCATGTAATTAATTGTCAAGATTTCACCAGGACCTTTTATTGTTAAAAACTCAAATTGCAGGCAGGCTCTGAGAAAAATCCAGAGCCCCAGAGTATTTCCATGTTCTGAATTCCTGCCCATTGCAACCTGTGAAACTCATCATAACAGAAATAGTGTTGTGTGACAATTCAGACAGTTCCATACTCTAAATGTGAATGTAATAAAAGCAATGATAAAGTCTAGCATACCAGAAAATTTAACAACAGCAGAGTCCCAAATGCAGTTATGAGAAAGGCAGATTGAGCACACCTAATGCACTTGGGAGAGGAGACAATAGCAGTGTCTTCATGAAGAAAACACTTGCTACGGCAGCTTTTGGAAAATCCAAAGAAGAAGAGATGCTGAAACCAGATCCATGTTAGATGAATACATGTGCTAGAAAACTGGGCTAAATTTGGCTAGAAGGAAATTTTGAAAATGGATGTGGTCTAGCACCTAAAACAGCACAGTAAAGACATTTATAGGTAAGAACTGTAAACAAATGGCCAGCATCTATTTGCATCAGGATAATTTTCTACTCCAGTGGAAGACACACTCAAAACAGCAGCAATTATAGAAACACCTCCACAGACAGTCACCAATCCAGGCAAGGGACAGATTATGCTGCAGGACTCCAGCCTTCTAGAGCCTCATATGCTTTCATTACTGACAAAGAACTCTTACTACACCAGCATAAAACATTAAATGGCACATGTGCAGAAAAAGTATTATTTTGAGCCTGGCCATGTAATAAAATTTCTTCTGGATTGCTCCTTCTGAAAGAAAGGCAGAGTTAAAGCCCCAGAAGTCTCCTGGCCTGATCTGGTATCATTAGCTCAGTATTGCTAACCTGCCAGCTGGACAGATTTTTCATGTGCTCAAGTCCTACAGGAAATACTGTAAAATATGTTAGTTCTTCCACTCAAACAAGAGGTGTGTTCTCTCCCAAAATAGCCAGGCTAAAAAACAACAGAATCCCTAACTTTTATTTCTGTTGTTTTAAAAAAAGAGCTAACAACCAAAAATCCACTGCCAAAACAAAAAACACCCTCGACCCTGAAAAACAGGGCAGGGTCTTTTTGTTTTCTCAATACTAAATCTCCACTGGAAAAGTCATGATTACCAAAAATAAGGTACATCCAATATAAGAATAGGCAATCAATGCAGCAACATTTGACCGAAATGTTTCTGCAGTTGTGTAGTTATGAGCAATTTAAATTCCCTGCAGAATGTGCCAATGGCGGGGTAGAAGGAAACAAGTAAATGCCCTGAGTTTCACTCCACTGCCCTGTCCTGGGCCAGTACATACATGTGATGCAAAGGCAGGTGTGCATGTCAGCAGCATTGCACAGATGTTCACTCCGTGCTATGGCAGAGTTAGATGGAACATTTGTGGCATCACACCACATTCCTACTCCAAAAGGATAGGAATTGTCAAAAAACCCCACGCCAAACAAATGTAATATGTTTAATAAGAAAACATCCACTCTCACAATTAGTACTTGCAAAAGGAGTCATAAAGCCTCTCCATTACTTTTGAACAAACTCGGCTAAGGAAGCTAAAGATAGTAAAGCTGCATCATCATAAGTGATAGATAAGACTGGCAGGGAAAGAAGAACTAGAGACAAAAATCCTAAAAAATTATGCAAGTGCAAGCGCAAATGGGGAAACAAGGCCAAGACCACTTTTCAGAAATCCATTTTCAGTGCACAGCCTGGACTGGAAAACCTCCTACTGAAGAAATGGTTGTTTTAGGCAAACTGATGCTATTTCTACCTTTCCTGTGTCAATGCACAGGATTCTGACCACAACCTTTATCCCAGCATCACTTAGTGAAATGACTACATGTATGATTTCATTCTTCATGAAATCAGAAAGAACATGTTAGCTAGAGGCTTTTTAAGTACAGAAAACACTGTGATGGAAATACAAACAGCAAAGTGCCTTTGGTTAGTTCTTAAAAAGAGATTTTAAATCAACTTCCGTATATGATCCTAGATGGATGTACATATAAACCTATGATTTATAATACTGACACAGCTTGAGTAATCCAGCAAAAATAGCAGTTCTTATTTGCAGTTACCCTATTTCTTAATATTCTGTATAGTAGAGGCACAAGATACTTTTCAATGCAGATAATGTTTGGATATATGGTATTTATGATCTGTTATAATACCAAGAAATCTTTTCTTTTCCTTCACAGGTTTTCACCAGCAATATTTTTATATCTGATTTGCATAGTACCATCACTATGGCTACTAGAAATTCATCATGGGACTCAGGTATTTATTATCAGACAAGATGGACTAGTATGAAATTGATGCATTTTTTGATGGCTTGGATTTAGGCATACAGAAGAAGTCTGCCAAGTCTTGTTCCAGTTCTCTATTTCATATTGGTGGGTCTCTCAATCCAGCTATACTATGACTACTGTGCACTTCCTAATTATCAGATAATGAGGCTCATTTCTAGCTAAAAATGAGAGTATTTATTGGTATTTATTTGAGGAACTAGAAGTTTGAAAAACACTGCCTTTCACCCCCAGGTTACCAGGATGAATCTTGCTCAGTATGATGAAAGAATTTCATTGCTTTAAAGGCCTCTGTAAAATCAAATATGAGTTTCACAGCACTTAAGAACAGATATCACAACTCCAAGTAAGTCAAAATTGAGACAGGTATCGGTGAAAGGGGTCCTAAAGTGAGATGACCTCATATTTGCTGCATCCTAGGAGAACACTTACAGATTGTTACCACAGCCAGTAATTTGTCTGTCAGTGTTTATATCCTTTCTTTCTTTGTGCTGCATAGTAATTTAGGAGGGGGGTATCTGGATTCCAATTCTAGACTAAAACACATGATAACATTTTTAAAGGCAGTTTTTCTGGGGTCAGTTAGGGCCAGAACAGAGTCACAGCCCAGCAGCTCCCATTGAATGAACTACCACCTCATGCAGGCTGCTTTTGAGTCCCCATAGCACTTCCATGTAGTGAAAAGGAGATTTTGTCTATCCCAGCATTTGCATGTATGCCGTGCCTTACATCCACAGCAGTAAAGCTTCTGATTGGAATAAGAACAAAAGTAACAATTCATAAATTAAACTAAGAAGACCTAATGTCTCATTTTCTCCTTTGAAACATTGTTAGAGCCCACAGAAGCATAATCAAATATTCAAAATTGTGTTTACACTGAAAATGCCTGAGGCTTTTTCTAAATACAGCAGCAGGAATTTATTGTCTTCTTGTTTTCCCAAATCTCCTTAAACAGTCACAGACAGGTAATGTAGATATTGAGAACATTTGTCATAGTTAAATCTGGTCCAAGAAACAGGCTAATTCTGTAGTCAAAGGCAGCAGTTTATTTCCCAAAATGATGTTAGAACATGGCATACTTTGTTCTTATTGATATACTGCTACTGTGAATTAAAGAGGGAGTATATCAAGTTAACAGCTTAGTTTATACCTGGAGAGATAGGATAGAGAGTTCTGGAAACACACAATCTTAACATATTCAAAAACAATACCTCCAGAAGGGGAGCAACCCTCCTAACAATTAATTTCAAACACAGCACCCAAACTAGTATTACTCTCAATACTGAAATATTCCTGGGATTTTCCTTATTTAAATACTAACAGAGTGGATAATTATGCAGTAGCTAGATCCACACTTATAATATATACACCCTGAAAACCTTTTGTGGCATTTAAGGCAGTAGAACTTTGATCTTGTGTTGGATCTTTACCAGGAAAGATCAGCTGCTTGTGTTGGTGCTGTTATTTAAAGCAGGTGCTAATAGGCAGCCTCTCTTCCTGAAGACAGAGGTAATTCTGCCTCTCTGGATACTGCAGAACTGGACACAAATAATACCATTCATCTATCAACAGTGAAATACTGACTGCATAGAAAATACTGCTTTGTGGTAACGTATTTGGGGATGAAATACATATTTGGGAGAGATGATAGTAAATTGAACTGTACTGAGAGAAAGCATTGCTGTCTGCAAAATAGAGTGTGAAGAAAATTACAACCATTTAATCCATTAAACCTCCTAACATTCTTCCTTAATAACGTACAAGATCTCAGATAAAGAAATACCTCCATTATCTTTCAAATGCCTGGTGTATCACTGCCACAGGAAGCAATAAACAACCAACCACCTTTTGCAGGGCTTACCCGACTACCAGGGCTGTAGTCTGTGTGGGCTGCCAAGACAGATACTCGGTAAACCTTGTAATAATTTTTAACAACTTTAAATTGAATATTTTGAGGAAATAGTGAATATTACTGTCCATTTCTTCATTCTGAGGTGGGATTCTCTTACCAGCTAAAATTATAGCTGGTATAATAATGAGATCTTCAAAGTGATCTTACATCTTTCACTATTTCTTCTTTCCCATACCTATTATATCCCTCAATTTGGAAAATAGCTTAAGCAATCATTTCTCCCCGTTTTACATTTCAGCTTTCCTGTACGAACAAAATGAAGCAGTCAGGAGTGCTTTGAATTCTGACATCACACGTGTTGCCATAGTGACAGCCACCCTGTTTGCAGCAAATCACAGGAGCAACTGGGGTACCTGTTGCTTGGCAGAGGGCCTGCTCCAGGAAAGGGCTAGACTACTCCAAAATACCTCAGCCTGAGAGCCTCCGTGCACATTAGTAGTTTGAGGGTATTCAACCATCAACTTAACCATCCCACTGCTGGGCCCATTCTGAAAAGTTTTAGCTAACCACAGTTTTATTTGGGAATAATGGATTGTGAATAACATACAAACAGAAAATGGCTGAGTGAGTTTGGTGTTTCAGGTGTCCCCCATGCACTGGCAGTGAGCTCTCTGCAGGCCACACACTGGGACCTCACTATGTCGCACAACAGCATTTCTGTTTTGATTAGTTCTTTTAGAAATCAGAGGTATGCAAGCTTCATCTCAGAGGAAACAACAAAAGTAAACCAAGCTAGAATTTATACAAAATGTGTACTTCCTGGTTTATCTTGGCACAGTTAAAAAAAAATAAATTTAAAAAAACATTTTTATTTTGCTAGGTACAGTCTCAATACTTAGGAGCGACTGGGCTCTAGGATTAAAAAGGTAGACCATATTTATCAGATGCTTGTGGAACACAGTATTCAGTTTTGCCTTGTCACGTTCCCATTAAGTCGCTGCACATCCATAACTCTCTGGGTAAATATGCCTGGTGCCAACAATCTGTTTACATGCATATATATGATGAAAATAAAGGCTCTTCTCCAAACTTTCAAGTGAATCACTTTGCAGTCACCTTTTAATAAGTATTCAGAAAGGAAAGAACCCAAACAAGATATGAATATACTTAAGTGCAACAAAAAAGGAACCTACTTAAATGACTGGCTTTGCAGATGCAGTTTTCCATTTCCTGCCTGCAAGGAGTTGGGAAGAGCTATGGGCTGGCTGTGGGAATGCCATTCAGTCCAAGTTTGTGGAGCCTTGCATTGAAATGGTAACCCACTTCTCAGCTGGAAGTACTCACAAAAATGGGATGTAAGAAACCTACAAAAGACATCGATAGTGTGAATTAATTTTCTTAGAGATATTTCCTGCAGCTCTGTGCCACTAGAAGAAGAGAAAAGAACCCCCGTGCAAGACACAACAGCATGCTTTCCACCACCTCCCTCCAGCAGTGTGAGCTGCTGACCCCTGCAGCTCCTCTGCTGGTGTGGACGGCGGGTGGATCAGCCCTGAGAACAATCAGCATGAGGAGAGTCACACCACCCACTCTGAGCAGCACTCATACACCTTGGTACCTGCACACTACACTGTTACACTCCTGTCCTTCAGCTGCCTTACCGACTTGCTGGCAGGTCACGTGGTGTTTGGGAAGGGATTCCACCGTCCTTGCAGATACACCAAGTGTGGCCAAGTAGGCTGCCCTATGTAGGTCATGCCTCAGTTTAGCAATTTCATCCCTGAGCAACAGGGTTGAAAAAAGTCTCCAAACTTAGATGTGAACTTTGATACAGCTTCATGGCTCTTTTCCACTTTCTATGGCAGACCAGGCAAGGGTGAACTCAAATGCAGACTTAATGACAAAGCAAAGACTGTCAGAGTCAGCTTTCCTCCTCCTCCACAAGTTAGTAATCCCTTTGTCCTACCAAAGGTACTTGTTGATATTCACTTCTCACTGTTCTGGGGTGGTTAGGATGGTTATGCAATATTTTCAGGTCATGGCCTCCTCGACTGATTGTGTCACACTGCCCGTGCAGGTAATTCAGAAGGGCTGACTTTGAGCTTGGGGGCTGGTCTCCATAGAATTCAGGTTGTTTTTATAGGTGACAGATATAAATGCCTTTCCAGAGCACACGTTGAAATTAACTTCCAAAACACCCTCCTCTGAACAAGCTGTTCTGTCTCTCTGCTTTGGTTGAAGGGCAAACCCAGAGAGATTAGCCCAACGAGGCTGTAGCTAGGCAGAGTACCAGCCTCTCCAACTCACTGTTTCCATGCCCAGAACTTTAGACTTCCCTCTTCCAAATGGAAATATCTTCCCCCACATCTGTGTGTCAGTCTTTCAATACTCTCACACCCACTGTCCAAATAAGACAAACATTCAGCCCAAGAGTCTTTACCACCAATTATAAAAGCAACAAGCACTGACATTTTTTCCAGATTTTTCAAGTCACAGGAAGTTTATCTACCATAAGGTCAGGCAAGAGGCAGCATTTACTCAGATACTGAACAACATTATCAGAGACCAAGTGAAGTACCAAAGTAGAATCTGAAATTTGCTGGGATATGTTCCCCTTTTATTGGCAGGCATTATGCTAAACCCAGCTACTCAGTATGCACTCAAACACAATCCAATTGTTGCAGAAAATCACTTGCTGTGCAATAAAATGGTGGGGGGCCCAGCAGAGAAATGCAAATCATCTGCTGTTCTCTGGCACAAATAGGACAGGATAAAGTCTCTAATACCAGCATGGTTTGATTTTCTAATTATCCTCTTTTATTACAATGAAGAGAGTTAGTAGAGGGTTGTTATGAGGACAGATTTTGGGACCGTACCCTGCCCAGTTGCTCCTGGGTCTGCCTTGGGTGTGAAGGTAGAAGGGCAGGGCAGTGCTGCAGAGGGAACACAGCCCTTCCATTGGTTTACTGTGGTTAGAATAACAGTATGTTTTAGCCAACACTCAATTTCCTAGAGCATTGGGTACTTGGAGAAAGTAAAAGTGATCCTTTTTTTTTTCTTTTTGCTTTGAAGGGGTAGGCAACAACACAGGTTGTTTTTCTTAAATACTCCTGTATTTCACCTTACACAACATGAGTTTCCCTACAAAATAAGGCACAACAGGGGCAAAAATGGCAGAGAATACAACCCAAATACCCTACCCCAACCAGATTTTGGCCTTGAAAGAAGTCATGGAAAAAAGAAACCATGGCATTTTCATAGAACTCTTTTTGGATAGTAGGGAAGAGAAGCAGATATTTTGAGAATAAGTTTGAATACAGAGACTGACCATGACTAATTTTTACCCTATTTGACTATTTTAGCCAGAGAGACCATGTAGGGGACCTAGTGGCCTGTTGAGGCGAGCTACAAGCAGATCACATTTAAAGGTTAGAGACTTAACAGCACAGAGATGTCACCTGCTCCATCAGGCTTTGAACTTACATCCTCTTCTGCAGTGCAACCCTATACTTTCTCAGGGACCTACCAAAACATCACTCTTTCCCTTGTGAAAGGAATTTCTTCTGAACAAGAGGAGAATTAGATTCGGAATGATGCTTTGTAAGCATCAACTCTCTTTCACAAATGAACCTTCTGCAGTTCAGCAGCACAGGACATTCTCAGCCACAGAGCACATCTTCTTCCTGTGTGGGATGTTTATGCACATGTCATGTTTTTGTTCACAACAGTACTGTGGTAATGAGCCTGGGGCAGTTCAGGTGAATGTCAGCAACCAAGACTTCAATCAATCCGGAGACAGCAGTCATGGAAGTGAGGGAATGGATCACCACATCATTCAGACGGTGGGACCCCTTTTCCTATTCCTAGTAGAAATCTTATGATAATTAGAGCAATTAGAGATAAGCTGTATACACACACACAGAAACATATGGTTTCAGAAAAGCACATTCTGAAAATGACCTACAGCATGCTGCATTCTAACTATTGTTGCCAAGACAAGTCTCTGTGTAAAGAGGAGACTCTCCTACCATTCTCTTCCAAATCTCAGTAACTGAACTTAGGAAGTGTCTGAGTGAGGATCCTTCAAAGGATAACGCTCAGCTAAAAAATGAAAACAGGAAGAGGAGTACACAGAGGAAGACTCATTATCCAAAGTTGTTATTAACATGCTTTTTTCAAACTAGGCCTGCCACATGGAAATTATTTGCTCTCATACAGTATGAAAGAGAACAAAAGGAGGCTCAAGGATGAATATACTCTCTGAAGGTTCCTATAATGTCAGTCTCCTGAAGTTACAGTATGTCATTGTTGTCTTTAAACAGGCTAAAGTCTTTGTCAATCAGCTCTCCACAATCTGTGAGACTGTATGGACACTGGCCCTCCACCAGACTTTTCTACTACTACTAGTAGTTGGGAGATGGCTTCTCCCCATTGGAGTTGAAATCACCCGGGATCAATTGTCTCAGCTGCTTCTCATGTTTGTGGGAACAGCAGCAGACATACTTGAATTTGCAAGTGAAACCTTGGACATTGAGGATGTTCGGTAAGGACTTTTTGCTGACATAAATAACTTGCATAGTGCAAGATACTTGTGTAATGTGCACTGTTCAGACTGGTGGAACTGTATTTCCCATAGAAAACAGAAGGCTACGTTCAAGGGCTCCACTTTCCTACTCTTGCCTTTCCCTTTGCAAAAGGCTTAAGTCCAACAAGCTTTGTTAGGAATTACTCCTCTGTTGCCAGCAGAGAAGCATGTCACATCCATCATAATAAAAGGGTTCAAAGAGCCAAACAAGTAGCAGAACTGGCAAGCAGCATCATTTCTTATGGCTAGAGGAGCTGAAATGCTGGATACACAGTAAGCCTCCTTCAGGTTAATGAGTTGGTTTAGACTGGCAAGAAAGCAACTAGAGTTTGTTTTAGTGATTCATTATCCAAGCTGCTTATTTGGTTATCTCATATGTGCTTTTGTAATGATAGAATGACAAAGTGTTCAAAGATAAGAAAAAAGAGAATGGCATAGTCTGGTCTGAATTCTCAACACTTTGACCTCTCCCAGAGAAAGTAAGCTTGTCTCCCCCCTCATAATGCTGAGAGATGAGCTGTGAACATCCATCAAACAGCCACAGAAGTCCATCCTCTCAAACAATTACTATTTTATTTTTTGAGAATATCAAGGCAAGGTTTTTAGGGCAGGTAAAGAGGTCCTTCCCACTTGGCAGAGAAGCTTCAGGCTTGCAAGGAATGTGTAATCACTATAAAGGTAAAGATATCTCCTCTTCAAGACAGTCTATTTCCATATGCTTATCATTATAACATTAGCATCAGATATTTAGTGTAGTTACACAGCTGGAACATTTAGCCCGAACGGGAAAAAATCCATACCAAAAAGTGCCTCTGTTTTCTGTAGTCTTGCATCTCAAGAGCATGCACTAATCAATCACTGTTTCACTCGACCACTCTTTAAATGACATTCCAAACACTATAGGAAACATTTTTGTTATCACATAAGGAATCTGCATCTTTATTGTTATCATTTTTTTCTCCTCCCATAGGAAGAATTACGCCCTTATAAATGCAATTCTTGCTGTATGGACCTGGAGTATGTTACAGTTTCCACTTGATCTTGCAGGTTAGTACTCGCACACAGACAAGAAAAGAGGAAAAAATGCTCTTAAGTTTTTGCTGGCATGTCTTGTGGCTGTGCACACGCTACAGGCTATACCAAGGACTTCTGATGGAGAGCAATTTATATGACAACGACAGCTTTTGAAGAAAGCCCATTGTGGTTTCTTTTGAGGAAATGCTTGTTTCTGGGTAACCTCTGATCTCCCTGATAGAACTCTCTACTTTCAGGAAAAGAAAAAAAAATGATTGCAATATTATATTGCTCTAGTTGCCTGTTACTGCCTTAAACTTCACTATGTGAGCTCTCAAGTTAGATCTGTTGTATTATATTACGTCTCAGATTTGGGTAGGAGAGACAGGCAATTATTAACTACAGAACAGCACAGTCAAAAGCACAGGGAACATAATCACAGCAGAAATTACATATCCATGTGAAACCTAAAGGATCAAATGATGTAGGGACTGTACACCCGTACCTTAATCTAAAAGGCCACGAGTCTAAATTTAGGGTGGTATTTGTCCCTGGGCAGAACAGGCTTCTCCATGTCCAAGAACAATGAAAGCTATCTGAATCCTCACCTGTTCCAAACATTTTGGCCTCCAGTCACTACAATCTTGCAACACAACTGTAGCAGTCCAAAGATGTGTTATCCTCACTAGCATGTAACACAAAATTGATTCCTGGGTTGACACATTGGCAAAAATAATAAATTAAAAATTCCCAACTATTTTTTTTGTTACTATGCTATTCCTTAACCTTTTCTTTATAGACAACACTAGACTTTGTTTTCAAGAGTAAAGTTATGAAAATATTTCACCATTTCAGCTCAGCAGCTCACCTCATGAAATATCTGATGCAACCACATTTCAGATTTATCACAGCTAAAATTCCTGTTACTGGTGAAATACATTCTGTTAGAGATGCACAGCACTCAAGTTTAAAAAAACTCAGCCAACCAAAAACCATCACATATACATCACTGCCACCTAAAAAAATTCAAACAGCACTTAAACAATCTGTGCATTTTTTTCCTCTGGCTGTTGCTTTTCTGCTTATTTAATTACATTTGCCAGTTAAGAATTAAATTATTGAACACAATTTTTCCTGAAATTATTATGAGTACAGTTTATTTTAGGCAGTTCTATACAGTTGCACAGATAGTACTTTTTATTCAAGACTCAGAATGTTTACTCACACATCAGACATAATGTAAAGAATTTTTTAGGCACTTATGATTAGACTACAGTAATGCAGTTAGGATTATTAAACAGCAATGGCACAAAAACATGTTAAAAATCAGCTGATGATGATGGATTCAGAAAATATCTACATTCTATAACTCATTTTCCATTTGAGTCTCATCTGTTTTCTCCACCCCAGCGTTGACTTGAACAATAGAATTCTTTTGACAAACTGATGTGTTTGGTGGTTGTTACTGCATTGCAAGTAGCAATGTTTTTTTAACTAATGAAATCTCACTGTCTGAGAGACAGGTTAGTTAAGCTACGCGCATTTTTGTAAGAAACAGCTGCAATCACCCCACACACCTTTCTGATGGCCCTTCTCTAGGCACCACACCATATGGAGCATTTGAGCCCACCACCACCTTTATAGTCAAGGGGAACCCATGCATACAAGTTCCAGCAGGTGTGAGATACCCAAAAGGCTAAGCAAGGAACAGTGGCTCAAGTCTTACATGGCAAGCAGAAACCATTTAATGCTTATAATTGTCCTGCATTGACAGGACTTATTCTTTCTATGACACATGAAAAAGTCAGTGTCTTTTAAAAGCAAAGTCTTAGACAGGACAGAATGATGTGCTAAAGCTCAGGCTGTTCCTACTTATCACAGTAGTTTTTTTATGTAAGATACATATTAGTCTAACATGAAGAAAAAGTAAGATAAGGGAAAAGAAAGGTTAGGGAATCTGTTTCTTGTTTTGGAAGTGTATAAATACTGATATCTTTACAGGATAGAAAAAGGGAAGCGGTTTTTGATCCTGTTTACTGGACTACATAGGCGACTCTCATGAACTTAGCTGAAAAAAATCCCAGAAATCAGATACACTCTGTGTTGCACAGTTCACAGTAGGATGCATTTATAATCCAGGTTACACAGTATTTTAAATGCACTTTAGGTCAACCCTGGCTTCACTTCAGAAAGTTGCTTTAATGTAGCTTTTTCCTTCCAGTACAGCATATTGGCTGCAAACCAAGTGGATCGGCCAGGCGCATCCCCAGCCTGCTGCTGTGCAGATACAGCGCGGAACTGTGGAACATCGGGGTCAGCCTTTTCATACAGGATGGTCCCTTCTTCATTGTGCGTTCAATACTCATGGGCCACTTCAGAATATTCAACCAGATGCTGGTATTTTTTACAGCTAAGAATATCTTGGTTGTGACTCTGCAACTGTATCGCTTGGCAGTGATAATGTTAGACTTCCGTGTGACCATTCTGCAGAAGAGCAGGAAAGGAGAAGTCTGCTGCTGCCCATGTGAGCCTTATGAAGCTCGTACTCATGCTACAAGTCACCACGACAATGAAATGAAAGAGTTCATTGCTTTTCCTCCAAAAGAGGAAACTCAAGCTCCATCAGAAGATCACTGAGCAGTTACTGACTTGAAAGAGGTTGTATTTCCCACAACTTCTTCAGGAGGGCTTCGCCTGTTTCTATGATCAAACATACCTTGAGTGCCTGAGTCATCTTTTCAATCAAGAGAACAGTAATTTCTTCCAAACTGCTGGGGAAATTTGTCAAGCAAATTCATAGAAATGGGACTTTCTTTTTAATCCATTTATATGGTGGGTTTTGACTAGTTCCATATTATATTATCCACAGGGATTTTGTAGCCATAGTTTGTAGTAGAAAGGTTGGGTGGACTAACAGAATTGGTTATTACCCTTGGTGGCACTGTGCTCACCTCTGTACTTGCATGTATTCAGATAGAAGGACAAGCCTATCCATTATTGGAAGTATGAAAGTGTGTAGCTCTACTTGAACAGTTGAGCTGTAACTCGAGAGTGGTGAACAACACATTCAACATATTTGGGAGCAACTTCAACAGCAACAACTGCGCAAGTGAAGAAGGATGGCAGATGTCTGCTGTTACTGTGACATCTGAACATTTTTCATTCCAGAAATTTAGGAAAACCTTCTTCAGATGTTACCTCACCTTTGGCTGGATTCAGTTAAGAACTATGCAACATCATGAAACTGTATACAAAAGAATCTTACAACCTGCATGGTCTGAATAACCTAAACTTCTATTTTTATTTTTTTTTTTTAAAAAAAGCAGCCTCATGGATCATTAGAAGAAAACTACATTTGCCACAGGCATTTTCTACAGAGGTGCTTGCCTTTCTTCCAGTTAGGACATACACGCACAGTTAGAACACACACACACAAACCTCACAAAAGTATTTGTAAATGCTCTTTTACCCTCTTGATTTCACTGTTCCTACAGTTGAGACAAGTTTTTAAAGTGTCTCCATTTTATACAATTTTTAAAAAGTGGCCTGACCCAGACATACAATCTCACTAGAAAGAAGATAGCACTGCTGCTCAAGTTTGACAAGACAACCTAGACAAAAGGATTCAGGTGTGGACTTCACATTTCATAAAGCACCACAAGGTCCCATGAAATAACTTGAAACTCTGGTTTGGTGAGTGTCAAGATCCATTTTTACATAATGGCTACTAATCATTTACTACTTTCACATGTGGAGTAAACAACACGGATCCCAGTTTCTCCTAAATTTGCAGTGTAAGACCATTGACTTTGCTAGACTTGGTTTATAGAAGCTGAAAGTAAGAGAAGCAATTTTTGAAAGTCCATCTAAAAATTAAATTCTTGCAAAATTTTTCAAATTTTTGCATCTATTTTGAAAGAGAGCAGAAAAGCATCTTAAGTGGCCTAATTAAGATAATTTCCCTTCTGAAAAATGCCCAATTAAAAGCTGTTTTCTAAAGCCTCAGCTATCTACAACCAGAATCTAGTTTCAGGAATGAATAAAAGTGTTTCTGCCACCACTGCAGCAGTCATAGACTTGTTTATCCACAGCCTGATGAGAAATGACATGTTTATTCTTTAAAAGATGAACTTATTTAAAAATTCCAAACCCCAAAGATGTCAATATGTGTGCATACTTGTGAGTTCTTACTGTTTTATGCAGGATCAGACCATTCCATTATGAAAGAAGAAAATGCATAGCCATAAAGAAGGAAGTCTCATATACTTCATAGCTCTTTCTACCATTTATGCCTTAGGAATAATGTGCAACACCTCCTCCTCTTCTTATTTTGGTCCTTTTTCAAGCAGAAGTTTAAAAAAGCCCATCATTATTTGCCATGGTGTTGTGAAGTAGACATATGGAGAGTGGAATGCAACTTTATTTAGGATCTTAATTCAAGTCTAGAGGTAAAAATGTGACAGTTCTGATGATGAGCTGTGCTGTCTAAAACCTTTCACACTGGGATGAATTTAGAATCAGTTGGTAGAACCACAACACGGCTCTTCCTTGTGGATGCAAGCTGGGACTACTCACATTCATTTTGAGTTTACCACTTGCTGATATAGTAATTATCCTGTTAAAAGGATCATTGCTAATTAATTTGGAGTGTACTGAGCTTGCTAGAACATCATTCTAAATTCATCAGCACAAAAAAAAAAAAGGCAGGATGTTCTTTTTTAAAACTTGCTGTCTATTTAAAAGCTTAGTTCAGCAACAAACTGCCTACTAGGCTCAGCCTGCAGCAAATGCAATATCCCCTGGGGTCAGCAGTACAGAGACTGGTTACAGCAGGAATATTTTACAGAGAACTCTATTTCCTGGTCTTCGGGCTGTTCAGTTTTAAACAGCAGTAAAGCTTCTACTCAGATTTGTGGTGAGAACTCACTCCCATGCTAGGTAGTTACTACTAGATCCCATCATTCATCTAGACAAAATAGGCTAGATCCTCCTTCACATTTAGAATAGAATAGACTTGGACTTCCCTTTTCTTCCCCACTATTGCAGCGATGGCGAACGGATTGTGTCAAAACAAAATAAAACCCAGACTGACAAATAAAGCACTTCAGTGGTGGGTAGATGGTCTCCAGAGAGAGGAATATTGCAGGGAGCAGCAGGAATGAAGTAGAGTTCCCTCTACTTCACTGAGAAGCCTGGAAACAGCCCTTATGAAGTCTAGTAGCTTGTATGTTTTGGGCAAAGCAGCAAACCCATTTTGCAAGCCCTCCTCACCTTTCTCCTGCAGAATGTTCTGAGTAGGAGGCTGCAGCACTCCTACTACAAATGGCTACAGCATTTTGCAGCAGGATGTTTGAGAGCCAGCATGCCATCCCACAGCCTTCTGGAACTTTGCACAAGGCAAGTGGTAGAATGGGTTCCCTTGAAGATCTGCCAGTATCTGTGCTGTACCCAAAGGCATCACGCTTGCTATGCAGGAAAAGCTGCAGTAAACTTTCAGATGGGGAAAATTCAAGCCCCTCCAAAATGGAAGAATTTCAGACCATTTGCTTAACTATTATTCACTCAAGTCAAAAGAATTAAATTACTAAATCTGTTCTGCAAAAAAGATATCTAGCCATTTATTGTTTATTCTGGTTGTTCCTGCCTTGTCCTTTTAGATTATTCCGTATTAAACCTCACTAAAATGTTTTACTACTTGTCTTTTCCTGAGCTAAAATGTATCCGTCCTTTTCTTTGGACATGGGCTCAAATAAGATCATAGCCCTGAGCAGGAAAAACAACAAACAACAGTGATGATTTTATTGCATTCCTGTTGGTATTTGTACTGTACTATGTTCTCTGTGACTATGTGGAAATGGAAGAAAATGTGCAATTACTTTTAAAAAATTCCAACTGCACTTTGCAAATAAAAGGCAGTTACCTCAGGCATAGCTGCCAATTTATTATGTGAGAGCTGACTGTTATATGTTCCCATTAATTATATCTTCCACATGCTGCTTTTCCTTTCCATGCTTCGTAAGTTAATTACTTAGGCCAGATTCTGACTGCAGCCATTGCTTTGAAAACGCACAGCAACTGCAGTTAATTCCACACTATTCTGGATATGTTGTTCTTTATTCAGAACCTTTGCCTCCAAGTATGTACAGTGCAATCCCAGAGAGGATGTGTTAAATATCTGCACACCGGAGGCATTTTACAGACACACACAAATGTATACATGCATTTAAATATCCACACACCTGGCAGTGCCCAATATATACAGCTTTTATTTCTGTTATGATCTGCAGGATTGCTGAGAAGAACCTTTTGCAGATGTCTCTCAAACACAAAAATACCTAACAGTACAAATTGAAATTTAGAGCTCTAAATACTAAGCATACCATATTCTGATCAATATACTGATTTAAAAAAAAAAAAGTCTAAGTTCCCTGGAACATATTCTTTCCATGCAGACTTCAACAGTTGAATGAAATATACCAAATCATTATTTTACCTTCAAAAATAAAGTTTTTTAGAAGAGCAGTAGAACAGAACATCAGCATCTAAAACTGCACAAGGCTGGTCCTCTGGTTGTATGTCAATAGAAAATAAGCAAGCCTTGAAATCGGCAGGTTGGAGTCCTTGGCCCTCTCTCTGGAGCTTCAATTCTCCACTTTTTTTCCACACTGTTCTATGAGGAATGTCTCCTTCCTTGTGAGAGGAAAGAAAACAGATTATTCCTGATCCTGAAATGGTGAGGCAATAAAAATGGGTCATAATGGCAGAAGTACCAGAGATGTTTGCCCAAGATTGGTCATTGCATTGGCAGAGAAATACAGCAGTACAGACCCCTAATGGAACAGAGGCTGATGACTGAGAACTACACTTAAGCCATGTTCTGAAAACCTTTCCTGGCCCTTCAGAACCAGTACAGAAAAAATTCTCAACAGCCAGCTCCACCACAATGATCTCTAGCAAGCTGCTAGGATGGGAATTTCAGTGACCCCAAGTCTGTCTTGAAGGCAATCTAATAAATTTCTACTAATTTGGGCTCATTTAGGTCACGCCTTTTCCCTTCAGATGGGACTAAAAGGGTGGGAGTGAAAGTAATGTAACTATAAAAAACTTACTTGTTGATTTACACCCTTACCTCAACCACTCATACTGTTCTGATTTTCTCATTCACATTTCCGCCTGCTTTCTGGGCCCACCTTCCAGATCTCAGCACACAGACAAAAGATGCTAAACACTGCACTTCCCACTGCTGCCTGTGAAAGTCTTTACAAAAACACACAAGAATTCAGGCCAAAGATTAAGAAGAGCCAAGCCTACATCTTCCTGTTAAAGATGGAAGCTATCTACAGCTGCCAAAGGGTTTCCTCCATTTGTTTATAGCCTACTACAGGGAGAAGAATCTTTTCCTGATTAGTCTCTGAAGGACTAGCTTATTGAAACAGCAGCATCATTTCCTGCAGCCCTATGGATTAAGATCTCTTTCAAACTATCACAAGGTCATATAAAGTTTGAAACGAGACTGTCAGGGTGTAGGTAAAAATAACAGAGCCGTAGGGTGGTACAATATAAAAGTGATGCCCTAACCCAGCACTTCTAATTCCAGGAGGTGGGAAAGGCCTCCAAGCCAAGTAAAGCAGATCTGCTTGAGTATAATCCATAATAGCAACTTGGAAGAGCTGATCTAAAGATTACTCTAAAATCTTCAGTCTCCTGCACATCTGTATAATAGCATCCTGATATAATCATAGAGAATGAGCAAAATCACAACTAACACCTAGGCCTCACAGAAGACTCCAGAGTAGTCTTAGAGTGGATTTACAGTGTAAAAAACTGGTTGAGTGTTGCTGTTCTTTCATTTTATATTATTCTTACTAAACTGATGCATCACATTTGAAGAATATGTTTGGCTTGATTTTATCTGACATCCTCCCTAAGTACCTTACAATTTCAGTCCCCTGATAGAATTCACAAAAAGCTTGTCTTTCACAACAAACTTGGTAGAAGCCTTGTTGGAGCATCTTCCAGGATTGCAAGAGACAATAGTATGCTCAGCAACTGCAGTACATGAACTGAGACAGCTGTCAGACACTATAACTCACTGTAGGCCTAATCCTGGCTCAGTCAGCATTCACATTGCCACTGCTGAAGATCAGTAGTATGTTTATAGTATTACTAGAGAAACAAAAACAGGACTTATTTTCTCAGGCAACCAATTAGAACGTTAAAAAAGCACCTTCCAAAGGGATTAATCACAACTGCCAAACTAGAATACGCTCTTTTACTCATTACAGGTCAGCTCTGAAGTGGTTAGCTTTCTCCCTAAATGAAGAAAAAGAACTTTCTTCTTTCCTTCTTCTTCCAGATTTCACATTGAGGTAAAAATCCAGTTGTTCTAATCCAGTAACAAACCAAGGCAAAGTATTAACTTGCATTATGAGCTGTATAGCAAGTCTAACTTCAAATTTAAGCTTCACTTTGACAGAAAAGATTATTTTGTGATCTAACCCAAGGAATACTCATTTATTAAAAAAAACCTCTTACATGCAAAAAAAGGAGAGAATGCATAACTAAGATCTGCCACAGGGGTAGCCTGAAGCCATATGCCAGCAAGTTACTCTGCTTGTATATTATGAGAATTTTTATCCATCTAATCAATAAGAAATGAGTAGTTACTATGGCAATGTCTACATTACAAGGTACTTGTGCAGGAGTAGAGTATGTTCTAGAAGGATAAATACACTAGCCACTCTGTTATGTAAATTTTTGCACCTTTTACAGTGTTGCAGTGTAGTGTGGAGGCTTGAAAAAGGTGAGAAGAGCAAGGTGAGAAGAATAAAATGAGTTAAAATACAGTGGTTATAAAGAATGGCTTGTGAAGTCTTAAGTGACACTAATAGATGCCAGGTTAGAGAAATCCACAAACACTCAAATCAAGCAGCAATTTTGCAGATCTTAGTTTAATTCTATATGATTTCAAATAAAGATTTCAGTACTGCATTTCCTTTTGATTATCTTCCCCAACGTTTAAACTAATGGGGCTAGAGAATAGTCTCCCTTGTAGCACCATCAATTTATACTAATATTGATTTCAAAGGATAGCAATACACTGCAGTAGCCAGGGCTGATTACAATGGATGTATTCCCTTCTAGCACAACACTCCATAACCCTGTAGGGACTGCTGACACACACACTGGGAACAAGCATTAAACTTCACTCTCAAGATCCAGAATACGACAATAAAAGTGCAGGGCTCTTTTAAAGGTTTGAAAATCATTAATCACAATCATCTTTATGAAATACATGGAGGAAGTACATATGCTTCTCATTAAGTATTTCTCACAATTCCATCACATTATATTTTGAAGGTTTTATTTTTTTCCCCCTACACCTCTTTTCAAAATATTATAATTTTTCAGGTATTAGAACAAATGTGAAGTGACAAATGCTGAGAAAAACCTGAACACTAGAGAGGTGGGCAGTTCCCTTCGACAAGTCTGACAGGGAGAGATGCCATGGCAGCATAAAAAGCTAACCACATCTGCTGAAGATGGACAAAAGATTGATTGGACAAAAGATGTTTGGGAGAAAAGCCTGGTTAAATTATCATGTGGACAGCTTCAGATGAGAGAAAAAGGGACACAAATGCAGAAGCCTAAAGACACTGAAATACCCATTAACCTCTTCCAGAATCCAAACACATTCATGGTGAAATTACAAACGTGCCTATTTCTTACAAATATACGCACCCAGCAGATTTTGATACCTTTTTTTCCAAATGAACAGTGCTGAGAACTGAAATGTGACTGAAGGTACTGGGTTCTTTTCCACAGGATTCAGATACAACTGCATTTTCACTCGTAAAATACTACTGACTCTAGAGTTGCATTATAAAGAAACCCTAGTACCTACATAATAGGGCTCTGGGCTTTGCTGTAGTAGCAAACACATGCCCTACAAACCTCACAGGTAGAATGTAATTAAAAGAAGCAATAAATATAACCATCAATATCATGTAGATTCAAAAGAAATGTTTGAAGTGAGACAATGCTTTTGAAATCTGCGAAGAATTAGCGAGACCTTATATTAAAAGACAATGAACTTTGGCAAATCTTGTGAAAGCTAGAAGGTTAAATGATAGTTGCATATCACAGGCCAAGCAAATACTGAGGCAATGTATAAACATGCAGACAAATTCAGAGCTCTAACATTGCACAAAGGAAAAATGTAAATTAGAAGGGCTGCCTCAAGAGCTTACGCACTGATATGAAGCAGCATACTAAGAGTCAAGGCTGCTCCTGTAGAAGACACTCAAACTTCACACTCTGCCTGCAGCATATGTACAACAGTAGCCAACCTTCAGCTACTTGAAATTAAGACTAGGTCTGGATACAGTTTTCTAGGACTCTTAAAAGGACTCACAATTTGACAAGAAGGGTGTTTAAAAGGACTCTTTGTTTTCTCCCAACTGTGTTACCTCAACAGCACACCCATCGGATGATTTCAAGTCCATTTCCTCATTAAAAAGGACTGGCTACATCAATTTTTCCGCTGCAGAAAGAGGGCATGAAATACGAGAAGTAGACAGGCCCAGAGACAGTCAACATCATAAAACTAGACTTGGAAAAGTCTTTATTCTCACCTTTCAGAGGTTTACTGAGGTCCTTTAAGCCACAGAGCAATTCTTCAGAAAATACCATGTAACTCAGCTAGCAATATTATAGTTCAGAATTTACAGTCTTTCCCTTCACCTCATTAGCTGGGTATAGGAAATAATATCCTTTTCAAATGAGAAAGAACACAGAAGGGAAGATTTTTATTCTTTCTTCCAGAAAGTCTTTAAGGCTTGTGTTTTAAAGATTTATGTCTGTAGATAGAATAACTTCCATAAGTTTCTTAACTTGAATCAAGTGACCTGGGCAAGTCTGAAAAAATTCTTCAGCTGACCACATCTCAATTTGCACCAAATGTCTACCTCTATACTGCTTGACCTAGACAGAACTTTGTTACAGCAAGTTGCTCTTTTAGCCAGGTCTGCAGCAAAGGTTCTCCTGAACCAGAGAAAATGGAAAAAAATGTAGCCTGTAAGGAAACACAACAGGAACTGACTACATATCTAGGCTACGTCTTGAGAAGTGGCTTTTCCATGGAAGTATTTCCAATAATGAACTTCAGCAAATTTCCATTTTGCTATTTAAAGAGCCTGTCACTGCTTTCAACAGATGTGCAATAGCACCAACTGTTCATATCACATGAAAACCAAACCTTTTTAGAAGAGCAACTTCATTGTACTGCACTGAGACAATCAGTGCCTAGGAACTAGAAATTACCCCGGAAGCAGAAAAAACAGTATTTTCCTTATAGAATGGTTAATTCTTTAAAGAAAAGGTCTGAAACTTGTCAGCCACTCTTGGATCTCCAGGATAGTATACCTAAGACAGAGCATAAAACATGTCCTGCAGTTACAAAACACTGTGAGCTATCCATTTGGAGTATTCTGTATTCCCTAGCCTCCCATTATCTAATTTCTATCGTGTAATGTCCTATTTATGGACTTCAGGCTCTTTGCTGGTTATTTTATTGTCATCAGAAACAATTGTTTCTACTTGTGGTTCTTTGTCTGAGATTTTTACTGCCCTCACACTCTTAAGGAAAAAATCAAATATCTAACAATGCAGCCCAACCCCACAACACATAACCCACACTTTCACACTGTGGTGAGGAGTTACAAAACAGCTGTCATAAGTGCCTTGTGAGATCACAGGTCTAAGCTGAAGCAATGACAATATTAAACATTACATTTAAATTAGAACATAACAAGATTTATCCTATAATGTGTCACTGTTAACAGTTTAATGGAAAGTGGGGTCTTACCTCTGTAAGTGTTTAAAAAAGAAAACAGATAAGAAAAAAAGCCATTTACTGAGTCATAGTGGCAGCAAGAGAAGTTAATTCTCTTCATGCTACCTTTCTTCCATGTCCTGAGAGATTGCTCTGATCCCCTTGCTCCTACACAGCTTGGTGCCAAGAAGCTGCATGGACAAAGATCTGCTATTACTTATATTTCTGAAAGACTTCAGACTACAAAACACCTGAAAATAAAAGTTAATAAAGCCCAAGAATCACTGCTTTCCCACTGTACCTCACTGCAGTTGGGAACACTAGTTAAAGAGAACAGAAAATGCTGCACAGACACCCTTGCCCTGGTGGAATCCAGTGTTACTGCTTTGTTAGGAGAAGTGAATAGTCACATGAACATAAAAGAGACATCACCACAGAGAGGTTTCACTCAGCTAAGTACAAGAACATACATAAAGCTGTCTGTGCATTTCAAGGACGCAATGAGGAACCATGTCTTTTTCAAACACTTAGTAACATCGCAGATGAGAAGAGAACTTGTTTGGAAGTACTTTGTTTATACACAAAACTATTAGAATGAGGCCACAGGCCCTGGGAGGGAAGCAGGGAGAACAGTAGGGTACCTTAGAGTTAGAAACAGGGTATGCATTTGCACCTTCCTGTGGGACAGGTAGATGCGCCCTCTTTGTTAACCCCGAGGTTACAGTAATCAAATGATTCCTGTAACTACTTCAGCACAGTTTTTCACAACCATGAAGTAACACACACCTCTTCACACCACACAGCTTCAGTGTTGCAAAAGACAGGTAGGATTCCTCCGTTCTACTTATCATACCCTTGGTTTCAACTATCCTGTAAATGGGAAATATGCGGATAATCCTTCAGGACAGACTCAAGCAGGACAAATTCCCATTAGAAGGGGTTACCTTCCTCTCTTCTGCATTCAGAATTGTGAGCAGTAGGCTTAAAAAAAAAAAACCACAGGGGAAGACAAAGCAAAAATAACTCTTTCTCCTATGCCCACATCTAGCTGGGAGGAGTAGCCAGGTTACCAAGGTTACCCCTGCCGGTGGGGGCAGGGGGGGGGTGTGTGTGTCTGTGTGTCTGTCAGAGGGAATCCAGGCTGGTCATAATTAGGCAATTACCCCCATTTATTCCCCCATATATCTACTCTTTAATATATTGCTGCCTTCCCTATCCGTCTCTTGTCCATTGATAAACCTAATATTGTCCAAAACCAGGACAAGAATAAGATACAAATGAACTCACCTAAAGCAGCCAACTTACCAAAAGGTGAACTACCTCTTTGTTTTCCCTTCTCCTTATTATGGAACTGCATATGTTATGTTTAATATCTTTCTGGGACTGTATATGTTATGATTAACATCTTTCTGAATCTGCCCTAATCATAGACATGAAAAAACTTTACAAAGTAACCAGCTTCTGAATCCACAATTTCAATTATCAACACTGGAGAAGAGAAAACATTCTTACCATGCCAGGGCAATCCATTTCACATCCAGGAGCCCACAAATACATACAGACATAAGCATTTGAACTAATCCAGATCCTCACCTACAATAGGAAATGTTTTCATCCTCCCAAATGTCTCCTCACTAGCCCCTCCCTCCCTTTTTGCTCCTCCTGGGGCTCACCTGATGGCATATAGCAGCTCCTTGATCCCATTCAGTAGCAAACTAAGCAGCAGAGGCAGGGGAGGCACAGTGTGTTGCTGCATTAACTCAGCTGTGTTGCCTGACTGCCTGATGAATGACAAGTCACACAACCTAATTGGAAACTGTTGAACAAGGAGGATCCATTTGGTGGATCATTACTGACTAGCAGTCTTTTCTCTGTTGCTGATTCCAATGATATGACAGGAGGATTATCCAAACCTATCTCTGTCCAGTGCATGACATAGAACAAAACAGCAGAAAGCCCTTCAGATCTCCCTGAATTTGGAAGTGTCCCAGGAAGGACAAACTGCAGTGACAGGATTCCTTCTTGGTTTAAGTGGAACAAGGCTATCCAAAATAGGTGCTTGCAACTGGAACAAGAGACTGTGAGACAGTGATGAGACAATGGAGTGGGGAACTGACCAAAGGGAGATGGACACTTCCTCAAGGAGAAAACAGCACCTCTGCCAGTTTTCCACTGTTTTCCTCAATTCTCTGTATTCCCTTCATAACAAAGAGGATTGGGATCCCTGTTGACAATGACAGTGCAGACCCTTTTGGCCTCATCCCCTTTGGGCTCTGAGCACACTCAAATATGTCTGGAAAAAAGGTGATTAACTAGAACTGTCATGTTGGCTTATGGGCAGAAGAAGAAAAAAAAATGCATTAAATCACCATTTTACAGATAGGTCTGAAACTTAAGAGAATTTTTTTGAAGTGACTTATGGCTTTCGTTGTTCTTTAGCAACTTTTACAGGATATAAACTTCTTTAGGACTACGTAGCGTGTGTGAATACCAAGCGATTTATCTAGTTTTCTATTTATCTGTATTCATATTTTCAGCCACAGTGGAAAGAAGACAATAGATGCAGGATAGAGGATAGACACAGTTGTGTAGTCAGGCCCTTCTAAAATCATCCCAGTCTATCGGGCCACAGTTCCAAAGTAGTCAGTATTGGCCCTACTTATGCTGCCCTATGGCTACAACAGCATATCAGGCAGCCCCTTATGTTCAGGTAAACATGAGTTTTGCTGAAGATCAATGAACATTTCTGACAGTAATTGATTATATAAAGGACAGGGGTTTGTGCCTCTCGGCCTCCTATTTATCTGGTTTTGACAGAGTTTGATCTTATGATTATCTTTATTAATCTCTGCAAATAGATCACTCCTCATTTGAAAGCTACAGATTCTTTGCTCAATTTCTTCATATATTTGAGTTCCATGAAATGGATGTGTCACTTACTGAGCTTAATCTAACTAAACTTCTCTGTCTTGCAATATACTGAACCAAGATCTAGCGCTTGGTCTAACACCCCCCAGTCTTCAGTGTGACAGTTGGTGATATTATAGAAGACCAAGTGTAGGTCTGGGCCCCCAGTGTTAAGTAAACTACAAGTGCAAATAAGAAAGTGTTGTTATTCCTTCTCCTGAGCATCTACCAGCAAGCAGTCTACCAATCTGTTACAAGCATGTAAGCACGAATGCTTCTTGAAGTGATGTACACAATGGGAACAGCACCTTCTTTATTCCGGAGCACAGAACTTCAGCTGCAGAGCCAGCTGAGAAAAGGGAGGGAGCCTGGGGGAGAGCTTGGCAGCCAAACACGTGAGTCTCGTGGACCCCTTGGTTCACTGTTAGAAGGCTGGAAGATCCAGTGTGAAGCATAGCAGAGTGATGCTAAATAGAAACAACTTCAGAGGTTTTCAGAGTGTGACAAGATGCCAGACCTGTTACAACTCACAGACAATCATACCGGTTACACCTTCCTCAAATTCTTTACAGGAAGAAATGGCAACCCCTCAGGTGAGTTGACAGTCATGGGGATCTCCATCTATCATTCCATATATCATTCTTTATATATTAAAGCTGACTGTCAAAGATTCATGCAGTATCTAAGATGATTCATTAATTGTTTTTCCAAAGGTTTCCAATAACATTATCTGTCTGAGAAAAAGAACATGTGAACAATCTTCATCTAAGTGAACTGAAATAAAAAGCAATGTAGTTATCAGTAAAAACAACGTGTCATGATAAGACATTAATTTCATTTAGAACATGAGATTACATCAACCACCATACCATTTTCACCTAAAAACCATGCAGCTCAATGTAGTTCAATTCAACATACACATAAATCTGAATGTAGCTAATCACATTAGTCTGTCCACACAAAATGAAATTACCTGTGACTAATACAGATGAAACTGAGGAAAATTATTTGTAGTGCAACATGAGCATCTCTTTTGGCTGCACTGTTTTGGCTGCACTCAATTTCTTTCTGGTTTGAAAGTGAGGATGGTAAGAAAAATAGGACTCTTATGCTCAGCAAAGCCAAAAGCTCAGCAAACTTTGCACACACAATAAGAAATTATTTTGCCAAAAGACAAATTGTTCAATATTTTGCAAATACTCTTTTGCCCCCTGAAGGACAGTTATTTGGTTTGATACATTGCCATGATCTCCAGGGAACTACACAGAAACAAAGCTGTAGATAAAGATAGAGAGAACAATAATGAATTCAGATGTCCTGAGGTACTGATAATGTGCTTTCAGGTGACAAAGTAACTATGTCTAACAGCATTTTACTTAGTAGAGATATACACAGTTCAGAAGTAGAAAATCGAAGATGACTATGCCAAGGCCAAAAAGAACTGTAATAGTTTATACCATCTGAGGGTGGGGCTGAGCATACAACCATGTCCTCATTAAAGACTTCAGGTAATGTCTACCAGTTGTGTTTCCTAGAGATAGATAGTTCAGATAGAGGAACAGACATCAATTGTCATAAGGACCTAATGCTTCCTGGACACACATCAGCATCACTGTGGGATATTGCTGTGTATGGAAGCAGTACCTCCTACCTTAAGCTGTGCAATTAAAAAATTATGCTTTTTCTACTTGTAGGTATTAAGCAAGAAGGACGGTTCCCAGTCTGCTCATTATAGCACACAGAAAGTACAATTTCATGCCACATATATTAACCACATAAAGTAGCCTTAGGAAGCAACCACAGATCCCATGACAAATGCATGTTCTGCCAGAGCCAAGGTCTAGTTCAGCAGGCTTTTCCTAGTCCGAGTCATACTGAACAAATGGATCTGGGGAATCATGACCTCACACCTCTTCAAGCTGCACGTGCATAAGCGTAGATGTAAAGAGAGATGAGTAAAATGGGTTGAAATTGTACACCAACATCAAAATTTGTTCAAGCAGGAGCTAGCAATGAGGACAGATGACTGCAGCCATGCAAGACCTCTTCTTTCTAAGGACAGGAACAGAAAGAAATGTCCTAGTGCATGTGAGATGGATAAACTTTTTTCTAGTACTCTTCTGAATAAAACACAGTGAAATGGACTGCCTCTAGAGAAACTGAGATGTAGCCAATAGTATATGTTTATAAGCAAGAGCCTGATTCAGCCAAAGAATTCTTTTTGGGTATTTTTGTTGTTTAAATGAGAAAGAGAGAAGCTACTGGCAGTCTGCCATTGTAATGTGATATCTTGGCAGGAAAACACTTTGTGTTATATCACAACCATATGGTGGTGAAAAAGATTTTTTTCTATTAAGTTTCTGTAATAATCCATTCCCATTTTTAATGCAGGCTTTTGGCATAAGAAGAATGTGTTTGCTTCTCAGTTCTATCACAAGAGTTGTTAGTATATGACTACACTTTTCTACCTAATAATGGCAAACATTAAAAGATTGCATTTTCAGAGGTACAATTACCTCTTCTATTGTGAAAAGGCAAATGAGCACACTAATGGAATGGAGGTTCTGTGAAGAGTTAACCCCAGTTTCCCATAGGATGGTACTCTTTTTTTTTTTTTTCTTTCTTTCCCATGGATGAGAATACTGCCCAGTCACCCTCAGAAATGAGATTTGGCATTCTTCAGTAGCGGTGAAAACAGGAAGNTACTTTTTTTTTTTTTTTTCTTTCTTTCCCATGGATGAGAATACTGCCCAGTCACCCTCAGAAATGAGATTTGGCATTCTTCAGTAGCGGTGAAAACAGGAAGATGTGTGGGAAGTCGTTGCTTGCATTTCTGTCTTCACCAGCTCATCTCCATTCCAGGAATAGCAACAACAAATAGATTTCCTCAGACATGTTCCTATTGCTAGTAGAAACTGAGAGCAAGTCAATGCTAAAAGCAACTGAGTTTTTCACACATACTGAGGAGAGGGTCCTGCTCTGACCCAGCTGACTTTCTCTCACTTACATGTCTAGGAATCAGCAGGTAAAAACATCAGTGAATTAAAATTTTTTAGATTTGGAAGTCTGCAGGCTTTGACTTTCCTGTTGGGATAAGTCTTTTATCAGTTTGAGGCTACAAGTGAGTTATTGGCATATGCATACTCCCCAGAATCCAGTAACAAACAAATGTTATGATGCTGCTCGTGTTTCCAGCTTTTGCAGTCTTCTACCTTTGCAACACAAAAATTAATAAAAGTACATTCTTTCCCATTACCAGTAATCCAAACACTACCACAATCAACTCTCCAATCACTTTTTTTTTGCTGAGGAAAATGAAATAGAAGATAAGACACAGAAGTACTTTTTCTAGCAAAGCTTCCTCCAGCACAGCAAATAAATTTCCATTAAGGGTTCCAGAGGCAGATCTCTGTAGGATCCTAGTTCAGAACATATGATATTCCTGCAGCTTGTTCTTGCCCAGACAATTCTGCTGGTTCTCCCAGGAGTGCATAAAGCAGTGGATGAGTAACTGGATTATGGTTTGTCCATGAAGTTCTTCAGCTATGCTGAAGGGCAATAATGAATTAAATAATGCCCCAAAGACTTGCAGACACTTGAATGTGAACATCTATGCAATTATGCAGACAGGATGGTTTCTGGCATATTTCTGACCTGTGCAAAACAGTATTTACCCCAAGAACCCCAAAGTATGTGTGAGAGCCATGATGTTCCAGGAGTTGTTCCCAGCTGGCAGAAGGAGGCTTGGGAGGAGACCCAGTGAGTCTCCAAGAGTGATCATATGCTTTTCTGTGCTGGCAATCCTCAAGGCCTTGACATTTTCATAATTTCTAGGAGTTTTAATTTAGTAGGTAATATGTAAGCTAAGCAATTTCCATTGATTTCAGCTATGAACTGATGTCAAGGACTAGTTGCACTCCCTGGGAATGAAGTCTGGTTCACATTTGAGTTTGCCCCAAGTTCTTTATGATATTGTTATGGTCTGGATGCCCAAAAAAACCCAGATAACAAGAGATGTA
>VYZS01080133.1:0-41145 GCA_013400695.1 Neodrepanis coruscans | reverse complement strand
GGCAAGGAAAGGCAAGGGAAGGAGGACGTTAATTTCTCTTTTTAGAGGATTGTAGTACATTCAAGGCTATTTAAAACATTGATTATATTATTTTTTGAGGAAAGTAGACAGAAGATTTTTCCTGTTTCCGGTTTTACATGTGAACATTCCTTCAAATATGTACAGTATGTTTGTGCCTGAGCTTCTCTTCTTTCCACTCACCTGCCAAAATGATGCAGTTCATATTGCCTGACTTTTTACAGAGCTTTTGGTAATCACCTTCCTTTTATTTTACTGGCTTTAACTGAAGTCTGCAGTTCCGCTAAAGAAATGCTTTGCAGTACCAATATCATGGTGTTCTAACTGTACAGTCAACTCCAATTCTGTTGATTCAGTTTACGTTATTAAGATGAAGACATTTGCTTTTTTATTATTTTTTTATGTCATATATTGTTTTCATTTAAATAGTCTTTAGCCTAAAGTGATACAGAATATCTGCAGGAGTAAAAGCAAAATTGCTCATGTCTGTAGTCATTGATAAGTTTGCTACAAAAGACCAAGCCAATTGTTTTACAGCTTATATCACCACTATGATTTACGAGCCCTGATTGCTTGGGTGCCTATATTTTAAAAGGTTTGAGAATTGAATCTTGACTCTGGGTGCTCTACTCTTCCATTCGTTAGCTGGTTGCTTTCCTCAACAATATTGCTTTAGTACTTGTGACAATATTAAAGTAGTCCTGGAAATAGACATGACAGTTAGCATTCAATAAGGAGAGGCACAGAAATTACGCGCAGAACTTGATTGCACTCAGAGGTTTTACCACAAAAGGAAATTTGTATGAAAGTATTTTTCAGTTTCAATTCACAGTAGTACTATCTATATCATAAATTACCATAACCTTTAATGTCTCACCTGTATTCTGCAGATGAATCCCTTTCTGCAGTGAATGCATCTAATATTCAAAATTCTGGAGCAGTTTCAAATGAAAGCCTTATAATACTTTCTGGGGTGCTAGTCAAGCAATAGTTCTGATCAAAGTCAAGTTGAAACACCACATAGGAAGACTTTTTTTTGGTTTTTCTTCAGGGATGTTTTTTCTCTGATTCAGTAGCTTCTGGTCCCATTGTTGTTCAGTAGTTGTGCACTATTTAATTGGGTTTTCTGCAATATTCCTGATTTTTCACAGTGAAAAAATTAAGATACCACCTAGAAAGAAGTAATTCTGAGACACCTTTTTCTATGTATATCATCAATAACACTCAAATTTCAGGAAAGTATAATGAAACATTCAGGTCATGGAATTTACCTGTATATAGTTTATATTTTCCTTCTATACCTGCAGCAAAGGTAGGCAGCTTTGCAACACGTACAGCAAGAAAACTGGAATATTTGTAATAGAATTTAAAAAGTGTCTGTTAAGCCTGTGTGTGTCTGACTCATGTTGACACAGAGGCTAATTTCTGTATGGATATATATATAAATATGAGTGTTGAAATGTAGGGCTGCAAGACCAAAGCCTTTTGCTCTGCATATGCAGACTAGGTTCAAATACCTACGCACTTTTTTCCAACACTTTCCCTCAATTCACATTACTAGTTTGGTACTTCCAGTTAAATAAGCAGAATGGTTATAGAAGTGTTGGTGGACTCTGACCTTTAAAACTAAAGCAGTTCTGAGTAATACAGGAAAACATATACTCACTTATCCTTAGTTTCCAATTTGAACCTGAGGTTTTTTGAAGAACCTTCATGTTATTCTGGATGCTCTGAATTACTAACATGGGCAATTTACTCATACCTTTTCCTAAACCCTCTCCTTGAGTAAATTACCCTACTAAAAATTGCCCTACAAAAATGTCTTTTTGCCTTGGAACAATCCAGTCTTCTTCTCTTATGCTGTCTTTGGAAATGCCTATATACATGAGCAAATGATACTTCTAGAAGATTCTTCTGCATCCTTCATTGTGGTTTTTATTTAATGTCTATTTTTTTGTGGAATACACCTGTCACATGCTCATACTTGAGAATACCAAAGTAAAGAGTCCATGGGTGTTTCCATAATTACAGACTTACAATAAGTTTTCTAGAGGCTACATTTCTATGGATTTCAAAATCATTCTAAAAGGTGCACATTCTTAAAACTGGATTTTGAGAATTCTTTAATCTCCAGTTCACAGACAGCTCACAGAGAGCAGTGTTTCTAGAATCCCAAATCATAATTTCATCTTAGAACAAAGATAAGCACTTGATATATCTGTTTAATTACTAGTAAAATCATTGTAGAAGCATCTGTAGAAGCATCTATAGAAGCATATATAAATTAAAAATATCGAAGTCTCTGGCAAGCACACCCTCACATGAAATAAAACTCTGTCTTTGAACTGTTCCAACAGAAGTCCTGCTGATTGTGAAGTGCCGTAAAACTAATTGTTACAACTCTCAGGTTAATGTTTTATTTTGGTATTCTTAAAGGAAGCTAATGTCTATATCTGTGACTACATATACACAGATGGAAAGTTGAAGCTCTAAAAGCATTCAATGTATCATAATTAACTGCCACTTCCAAATATGAAAGCATATAGTTTTGATCAATAAAAGGTACATGATGATAGTTAAATGTTTAACATGCAAATAACTCAGTTGGCTTCAATGGGTTGCTAAAAATCATGCTCATTCCTAAGTTTTTTGTTTTCTTATTTTAGAAGGACTGGGATGTGAATAAACAAAATCATCTTTTTGGTTGGTCTCAGTCATACAATGACTCACCTGCTGAGCTGATAACAGAACTATCTCCGCTTGATCTGTATTGCTTTCCCTGTGTTTCTGGCACCAGTCTCACTGCTATCTCAGTATGATCTTCAAACTCAACATCACCATCTGCTACCACTCAAGTGGTACAACTCTTTCCCAGCATTCCTGATGTTTGATGTGCCAAAAGCAGAGATTTCAGAATTTGTCAAATGTTTTGAAACTAGAAAGTCTTAAAATAGATCCATTTTTATGTCCAGTCTGTCTTAACACTTGCATAACCTGAGTTGGATTTTGGAGATCTCTGAATCTACAGAAACTCAAAAAAGTAGAAAAGAAAAATCAGGTTGCAAAGGTCACTCTGGTGGTGTATGTTCACGATGACAGCAGTAAGACACCCTCCCCCCATGTATTCTTACTGACGCCAGCATAACAGAAAGAGAGAGAGGAAGCACAGATGACTTAAACCATAAGAAACAATGAATCAGATCCTTGTCCTGAATGGGAAAGTTGATGTAAACACAGAGAACTTTGGCAGGAAAGTTACCACCGGCAAAAATCCTCAAATCAAAGTGCCATTCCACAGAAAGATGGAGTAAATTGCAGATAAGCCTATCTGAAAGAAGCTTTAGAAAGACTGCATTTCCACATAAACCTGCTATTATGGTTTGAGTACCTAGGAAACAACTTGTGATATGGGGGGGGGGGGGGCATGTTGAATCCCTTTTTCATTTGTTTCTGTTTCTTCTCTCCTCTTACTCCTCAGAACCTTGCCCCTTGTGGCGCTTGAGCCACCTTTGCCTGGCAGCTGAGGTGCGTTCCCACTTTGCAGTGATGTTCCTGCTTTTGCTGCATACCGGATTCAGTGCTGAGGCAGGGAGGGGAGCACACTGTTCCACAGGAGTCTCAGGCCATGTGTGCGGTGTGGAGACTCACATGTGCATGATGCAACCAGCGGAAGGGATTGGGCTGGCAGCTTGGAGCTGTCTGGGATTGGAGAGACAGGATGGCACAGGGCAGGGTCACAGGGTTTTTTTAAAAAGTTACTGGAGGTTTCCGGGAGGCTTCTCAACTGCCACTGGGTCTGGTGAGAACCGTTTCACTGTATCGGAGAGGTGATCCAGGGTCCTTCCATGGAAATCTCTCTCCACTTTTCTCATCTGGACCAAGGACAGACTCCTACTGTGCTTTTCTCCATTCTGGCATCTCCAAGGCAGAGACAGGACCTCCGTACCTCATTTCTGTGGCAGAAACTGTTTATTTTCATGGAGTCACGTTTTTTTTTTTCAATAATTGTTTTGAGTTTGGGTAAGGGGGTCCCTTTGCTCTTTTCCAGTGGTCAAGGGGATTCTGGGCAAATTCAGTTTGGTTTTCCCCGGTTGTGTGTTTGGGAGGCATGGGTTTTTGGATCTAGAGTGACCGGGAGGGGGTCTGGGCTGCTTTTGATTTTGGTTTTCCTGGGTTGCATTTTGGGAGGCAGGGGTCTGGTACCTTTTTTCATACATATATACCATATTTCTTAGTTTTTCTGTTTAAAACCTAATAAATTTTGTTGCATTTCCCTCTAACGAGTTCTCATCCAAATTTGTGGTTAATTAACCCTTTTTTGCTGTCTCAAACCCAGACACCTGCCCATATGACAAATCAGAAAGACTGCAAGAACAGAAGAGGATTGTGATCAAGTGGATCAAGTAGTCAGTGATATTTCCTATTCCTGGTATACAAATATCATAATATAAATGATAAAGAGAAATAATAGAAATAATAAACAAAACATTTTCATTTTCAGACACCTCATTCTCTCACATTTAAAAAAAAAAGTAAAAAAAATTCAATAAATTTGTCTTCATTTTATCTCCTATATCGGTTTGTTCAGTAGGTACTGCTGCAGAGAGCATACAGAGTCCTACAGCAGGCAAGAGATGAACCTCCCATTTGCTTTGTCCTGTGTCCCAGTTCACAAATAGCTGCCCAAATCCGTGGTAATCTGCACATGACTGTGCCAAAGTTGGAAGAATGGTTTGTAGGGTGACACAGGCAAAGCAGGAAACAAGTTGCCATGCCTCTCAGAAAAGTAAAAATAAGATTTCTCTTGGAATTTGAATGAGAAAAAAATAGTGGCAGGAAGCTACTGAAAAATTGTTGGCTTGAGAGAAAGCTGATTGGAGGGAAAGGCACTGTTCTCTCTCATGGGAAAAGTTGGTCAGAGACAATTGACTTTCATTCCTTTGCTTGTATTCTGTCATTCCTGCCTAGTATATTTGAGTTTTCAGTTTAAGAACAGTCCCAGCATACTGAAAATATGTTTGATGTTTTTGATGGACTCATTTTAATTAAAATACACAGAAAATCCACCTCCTAACTGGTAGATGTGGGGTATCATATTCCCTGACCAAGTCATTGCCACCTGAGAAGAACTCACACGATTTAGACACAAAGAAATGAACATCTGGATCTAGAAATAAAATCCTGCCCTGTGTTTGGATCTACACCTGTTGAAATGAATAGAAGAATTTAATTAAAATTATTTCTTGAGAGCTATAGAAAACATCTATAAGGTTTTGATTAAGGTCTAAAATGAAAACAACTACGCCATCTTCAAATTTTTCCCTGAAGTGGAAGAGCATTGGTTGACAAATTCTAGGGTTTAAGGTGGATGAACTGTCCAGCTGGAAACGTACCTGTTTTGCTTGTTTTGTGTTATGTTCCCTCTCAAACTGACGGGACAGACTTTCTCTGTAGGTACTTGTGGCTTCCTCCGGAAGCTATAGGAGTCCCAGAAATCCCAGTGGACTTCTTCCTGCAGCCTGCTTAGTGTCAAACCTTCATTCCAAAGAATAACTTCACCTGAACAACTGGACAAACATGACTGGATCATGGCAGACTTGTTAGTATTTTTAATTTGATCTCTCTGGCTAACATCCTTGTGCGTGGGAAGCCCTCACACAACCATTTTAATTCCTTTAGAAAGAACCAAGGAACCAGTCCCGTGCTGTGACCCATTGGTTAATTCATTGTGTAGCTGGAGCTGGAACTGAGATCCTGTTTTGAAGATTCAGAGTATAACAAAATTGATGCTGAGCCCACTCTGCTAAACAACATGCATTCAGCAGGAGCCTCTGAGGCACTTTTTTTTTTGAATGAAACATGAATATACACATATAGACGTAAAAGTCACAGCCTTCTGAAGTCAGTGGGAGTCCTCCCACAGTTTTGATGAAGTTTAAGAGCTGATCTAATAGGATGTTAACTTGTTTTGAGAAAACATGCACACAAGCATCAGTATTTCTGCCTAGGGCTTTGCAGATGCATTCTTACTCTCAATGGTACGTTTCTTTTATATAGCACAAATTCCTCAGGCTCCTACTCTTATATTTTTTTTATAGTATTCATCACAAAAGGACCTAAAATATGATCACGTCTGTTAGCTACTACACTAATCCAAAAGATTAAAATAATCATCAAATCAGTCTGAACTCCTGGAAATCTGAGGTTGTTTTTGTCATTTCCCATCAAAGAATTCATCCTGAAGTCTGCCTTTTGGCTGTTGAATTCTGTGTTCTCTTCAAGGATCTTTGGAGGCTGGAAAGATGTTATATTTTGATATAATAATTTGAGCTTTCTAGTATATACAGCTGAAATGATAGAAAAAACTGCTTGATGACTTTGTAAGATAAGAAATTATATCCATACAGCCATGCTGTGTGAGAGAGGGAGATCAATTAATAAGGATATGTTCAAAAAATGCCCTAGCTTTTAATATAAAGATCAATTTGGAAAAAATTGCCACATAGATCTCTTACTGAATCCTCTGGGTATGAAATTTTAACTTTATGGTGTTGGATGTCTCTGGTTCTTTTCCATCACAGCTATTTCCCCCACTATTATATTTGCATAGAATGCCATAACTCAGTGATTTTCAGAAAGGGAGAATAGACAAAATTTGATGTTCAGTTCTGTGCCTTTAAGGCTTCAACTGATCCCAGACGCAGGAGATAACACAGTGATTTACCTGTGTGAACCTTGCCATCCTTGTAAAGATTATAATTATTAAAATTAGACAAGATTATGGAGCTCATGAGAAGAAAAAAAAATTGCATTAGAGCCTTGAGTTCTCCTTTTCCATGTATTTCATTGATAACCCAATTTTTGTCATGTCTAGATTCTTCAATCTTGAAATTAAGTGGAAAATATAGTTTGTCAGCTCACTAATGGCTTTGCCATTTGTAAGAAAAGTGGCTTTATGTAGGAAAAAATTGTAAATAGTTAATGTTTGGCATGCTCTGCAAACCAATTTGGCTTTCAAGACTGGCATAGTTGTTTTATATTATACTGATGGATTTTTTTTCAGCTAGAACTAATGTTATCAGACATTTCATTTTCCTGTGTTTCATAAATGTATTATATTGTGGTAAAGAATGGTAAGATTATTTTCAATATTTTGAAAATTTACATCTGTTTCATATTAAATTACCAGAAAATAGTTCATACTTAGTTTCCAAAGTCCTTGGAAAAAATGCACATTGGAATGATAATTTTCCTATATGAATTATACTTTCAGCACCCTGAATCTCAAAATACTAAAGATATTAAACATTTCTTTGTTTCCAAAACTTCCAAACTGCAAGTGTTGGAGTTCTGTTGGAACCACCTGTTGTGCGACAGGATTTAATGAACAGTTGATAGGAGAAAAAAGGACAGAGTGATCCATATGGAAAAATCAGTAGACCCCTTTTGCAGCACTCTGAATAACTCAGCTAGGTTTATTCAAGAAAGACAGGAATTATTTCTGCAAAGTCAGTTGTGTATGAGTGCTGGGGCAAGAGACCATGTAGCAGGCTATCTGGAGGCTATCCAGGGATGGACAAGACTGCTGCCCCTACAGAAAATCACTGCATCTCTACTCTAAGTGCTGCTCCTACCTGGGAGATTCACTCTCATTTTGCTGTTTATGGGTGTTTTTTTGGTGGCAAAGATGAGTCCTGGGCTATGAAGTAGGTAACTCCAGGCAATCACAGATTAAAAAGAACTGCTGATAAACAGTGAAGCCTGTTGAACCAGTACCTCAGGGAAAGTAAGAGATGCTATCATCAATGGTTCCATAGGGAAAAAAGGGATCTGAAACACAGGGTTTGGCAAACAAATATAGACACAAATACTCTTAAAAGACATAAGTCTGTGTTCTCAGACACCTTGAATTAAAAAATTCCTTCTCTGTAGGACTTTGAGGACATAAATACCTTCCAGTAATAATTTTTATCAGGTGGCTTTGTTTTTTTTTTTCAGATTCTTGGAGAGGGTTCTTTGGCAAGAACAGACAAGCTGTCTGAAAAGACAAACACTGAAAGCTAAACTTTCAAAGGAAAACATTTCAATGAAAGACATGCAAGTTTTAACACTTGGTCAGAAGTTGGAGTGCAGCCAGCATTTTGAACTCTACCTAAGCCAAAATCCAAAACGTCCTTTTCAGGAATTTGACTGAGATTACTCTGAGACCTCATTCTGAGGCCATTAGGCCCCCTGGGAAATGACTTTGTCATTTTCCTAATAGACCTAGAGTGCATTGATCATTCTTATAGTGGCTCAAACATTTACCATGGCTGAGGAAAATCTGAATTTTGCTACCTGTTATCCTACCAATTTCTTCTGCTCAAAGCAGAAGGACAGAGGGAAGATCATATCTGCTGAAACTGTGAGTGGGAAAGAGAGCACAGCTCTGCAACCTTGTGTATAAGGGCAGAAGCAGAGAAAAAGGATCCTGGCTTCCTGTTGCCAGTGCAACTTAACCTGCAGGAATTGACTTGAGGAAACATCAACTCTGTTTCATTTTTTGGAAGTATCTATGATCCTACTTTCCATGCCAGATCTGGGAGACCAGCTTAAACAGCTAGAATTTGTTGAAGTATTTATCAAGGAGTTAAGTGCACTAAGGGTCACAAGATTTAGGACGCATCATTCTTCTCACCACTTAGCTCCAGGCTATGTCTATCTTTCTCATGCAGAAATTCCCAGATTGTCTCTAAACCCAACCCTGGATTAGGAGGTTAAAGTGTATAAGTGTTGATAGCTGACAGAACACTGGAAAAAAACATGTTTAATATTGCATTGACTGCTGCAGAGTGACTGGCTGTGCTCACTGGGGACTGCATGAAGCCAGAGCAGCCTTGAACTTCCACACCTAAAGTTGTGGCAAGATGTTTGCTGCAGCCTGCAGTGATTTGAGGTGGTGATCTGAATTCTACCTCTGGGAGCAGGAACATAAAATAGGGTGATTTATGTTAACATGGTGGAATCTAAGTCCCTCTGCAGTGCTGTGATGTCTGGTTTCTATTCTTAGTGAGACTTGAAAATGTTCAACTAAAATATATCTACAAGAAACTGGCAATACATAAGAACGAATTGTTTGGTAAAAATTACACTAACAAGAAAAAGCCAATACAAGATTTGGGGCTTATTCAATATGAGCTCTCTGCTAAGACAAGAGATTCTATCAGACCTGTTACAATTTGTTTTCCTTGACTACTTTTGCAATAAAAACTCAACTGAATTTTATAGGACTTACTGGCTTTCTCAGGGAAGGCTGTGAAATTCATCAGGTGGCTAAATATAAAGCACAGCTTTGAAAACAAATGAAAGTGATGCCTTAAGGGGTATGCTTAAGATTTGAGAATTCACTATAGCTAGGCGGCTGGGTGGCTTAGAATATTAAGGGCAGAAAACGGCCTGTCTTTCACATGTTTGCATTCTTCTGTATAGATAACGGGGCAGTAAGTCAAAACATAAGAGTTAGCTTTCCAAACCCAGTAGGGGCTGAACAGGGGTGGAGATAGGTAATAAGGGACCATCCTGTTGGGTGTTTGAGGGGCATAATAGTAAGATAGAATTTAGTTGGATAGTGTGTAATAAGTGGGCACTGGAGGTTATAAAAATGGAGAGATTGTTATGAATTTCCTCTTTGGATCATCGGACATCACCAGTAAAGCTGCTCTCTCCCTGCACTGCGTGTTTATCTCACTTCTTATTTCGCCCTGCCGGGAACAAAAGGACTGATTTAAGTATGAATTCCAGCTTTCAGTGACCTCTCTGAAATCAACAGAAGGAACCCAGAAAAATTAATCACACTTAATTCACTTTAATTCTCTTAATAGTGTAGACCAGTAGATGGGGGGAAATAGCGAAAGATACCAATAAAGCTAAACTTATTTTGAAAAGTAAACTGTGAAGAACCCAGAGTAGTTTGATAGTGGAAGCTGCTACTTCTCAGATTGGCAGTGGCTGGGATTCATATCTCTGGATAAAGTTGGGACATCAGTGAAGAGAGGCTGACCCTTTCTGCCTCTGCTTACCTGTGAGCCTGCTAACCCTGCTCCTGTAACAAAGATGTTAGATTTTTTTTGCTGTTCTTGTTTTTCTTCTTCTTGTTTAATAGAGACTCGGTACTACTCCCTGGGCTGCTTGCTTAGATGCTCAGTTTAAACACCCAATCATTAACCTGATATCTTTGGAAGAAGTAATCCAATAATATTAAAAGTTATGCATTTCAAATAATGACTCAGGCATGATATTCTTAGTTCCTGTGAGAGCCAAGGAGATTATTCAATACATTTCAGGTGAAACAAAATGTCACTTTCACAAATGATCTGAAAATCCTAGTAAGTAAAGATTAAACAAAAAAGAACCAAAAAAAAGAACAAAATTTCTTTTTTTTTGCCTGAGGATATTTGATAATAAGCATCTTATAAGGGATATTTAGAGATTTGTAATAATGATCCTGGAGTCTCTCTTGTGCTTATTCCGTACATAAGCAGAAGCATGAAAAGTAATGGATTTAACTAACAGGAGTCTTCAGGATAAGGCACCTCATCAGTAGTATTTACTTCTGATGTTTTTGGAGTATACAAAATTTTAGATGAAGTGGCATGCAGAGAGGAGGTAAATACCACATTGCTGGGAAGGTCATCTAAATAAATCATTAACTAATGAGGCATCTGCCATTACAAATAAATCATCAGTTTTTCACTATTCAATTTCCCATTAAATTGGTTTCTAGATAGGACATCAGGTCCCATCTTTTCCTATAAGCATTGATGCTTTATTATTGTAAATGGGAGCATGGAACAAGGAAATGGTTGATGTGCATTAGAAATCAGACTTGGTAATCACATTGAAAAGGTGTTCTTCTTGGTGTGTTGCCATTACTGCTGGCAGCTGTGATAAACAGGTAACTCCTTCTTTGTGCACTTTTGACAAGATAGTGTGTTCACTGCATAAGTAAATATTGGTTGACTGTTTTTAACTTGTATACACTAGGATGTAGGAAAATAATTCTATGACAAAGACTGCTAATCCAAGAATTTAATTGCAAGCTAACAAGTCTATCTTAATTAAAATATTTCCTTAGAGATAGTCATTTTACCTCAAAACACTACTCGGATATGCTGGATGGCATTATCTAATAATAATTTAGGAAAATGCTGTCAATATCATTTGCCTGTTCTCTTTCCCTGAAAGTCTTATTGCACATTCTTTTTTCATTTGGAATTATGCTTTGGTGAACTATAACAAAGAGTTATATAAAAGATAATAATTCAATTTGATCAGTTGCTGGTGTTCATATAACAAACATTTTAGTGTTTCCATTTCTCAGTGGCAGGGTAGGCCCACTTGCAAAAAAGATTCCTCCAGATTTAAGCCGGGCATAACAGAGAACGGGACTTGACCTGTCATGTAGTTAGTGTGTACCTATACAGATAAGAGTGCAGTTGTTAACATGTGACAGTTGCAACAACTGGGTGTGTTAAATGAGAAGACGGTATTGCTTGATTAACTGCCCTGGGGACTGTCAGATGGATGGTTGAAGGAGTGCTTCTGTCAGGACTCCCTGGCACTCCCCTTCTGAAACTACGTTTCAAAAGTCAGCCATGGACAGCGTGTAACTGTGAGCACAACAGATTTTCTCAACAAAGGAGGAGTTATCCAGGTGTAAGGAAACTCAGTAGGGCTGGTACAGGCCTGGAATCACTTTGTGTTTCAATTCAGTTGAGACTGGCTTCCATTGCTTCATAAACCTGCAGCTCTAGCAGTGTCTGAATTTTCCATTTCAGGGGAAATGAATTTACATCATATCTCACCCACAAAGGGGTGAGAACCCTGCTGAGCAACTAGCTTTTGAAACTTTAGTGAGCCCTGCTCACAAACAGGCTTCTAAACCTTGCCATATTCCTCCGGTCTGATTCTGAGTTGATTGTGACCTTTTAAGATCTTCGTTAATAATCCTCAAACCCATTACCATCAGCCATTTGTACTTTATCACATCATGGGCAGTCCAGCCAAAGCCCTTGTTTGTTTGTCTTACAACTTGGTTAGCACCACGCATCATGGCTTTCAGCTCATGGAAGCACAAGAAATTTGCCAAGTGCAGTCACACACTTCATTTCCCCTGCATTCTCATTTTCTGCAATTTTCCCATGGCATACAAGCACAGGTAGGACACCTGTCGTTTTCCAGAAAACATTGTTTGTCACAGCATAAGGAAACTTTCAGCGTACTTTGGTCCTGAACTTGCAAAACACACAAGTTAATGCTGGAAGCTTTGGTGTAGACTAAATTCATGTGACCTGGACTGATGAGAAATTACCTCTTGTTTGGGGCTAAGTATCATTGAAAACAAAAATTTACATAGTAGTTTCTGCAATCCTGATCTAGTGTGGCTGGGGCTTCTCCTTTGAGGTTCCTGGTCCACATTTGCTCAGGTTTAAAGATGAAATCTACACTAGTGAGAAAGCTTATACTGTAGTTTGCAAGAGGCATGTACTTCAGTGCATTGATAACACAACATGAAACTATTGCCTGCAGTGTGTCAGCAAACTGCCTGGGAGAAAGACAGACTATCTTACATGAAAAGCTATTGTTACTGTGCCACTTTAAGAGCCTTAAAACGTGGATGTTATTTACCTGCTTAAAGGAGTTATTGAAGATCTTACCAAAAATGTACACAAATAGATACACAAGAAGGAATTAAAACTTTAAGTTAAACAAAAGGAGCGCAACATATTCTGATCAGACATAGAGCAACTAGAAGCCAGTCATGGTCCAGAGTATCAGAAGACCAACAGATATTTCAGAATAGCAGCAAAATCCTCTTTCTTATGAAGTCAACTTCTACTTACTCTCTGTGACAGTTTAGGACAAGACTGTCTTAAGCTGTATTGTGCCAATGATATGTTTTCAAATGCATCTTCTATCATAAGTGCTTATGTTGACAGGCACTCAATGACTCAAAGTGAGAAACTCTCTTTTTCTTGGCTCAGGATACATTGAGGCTGTTCCACGGAACTAGTGATATTTGAACAATTGCTTTCACCATAAATAAAGACATGACTTACTAAACTTAATTTTACATTAAAAATGTCTAAAACTTGTGTTCCGAAAAGTCAACATATTTTACTTCAGGCTGAATCAGTGTTAAGACGAATACCTCTGAGTTACTGAGGTGTCTTAAGGAAGCTGTGTTTCAAATGCTGAATACCTATGCTCTTCTGTGACTCAGGTTTTCTAACTGGACAATGTTTTATGTATTTTAGGTTGGGCCACAGTTTTAGTGCAACGCACAGCATCAGGGGAGACCATTTGGTGTCATAATCCAGGTAGTCCCATACCCCAGCCTAGTCCATATAAGGCTTCCTTGGCCCCACTGGCTTGGATTAACCAGCAAAAAGCAAATGCCTTGATTAGGTTTTCAGAAAAGATAGAACAATTATTTTCAGAACACACTACAAGTGTGGGAAAAATACTATATTGAGAGAAATAACACAAAAAGAGACTTGACTGATCTGTTATTGAAACACAAGTGTGATGCAGCAACTGAAGCTGCCACAGATATCTTCTACAATCACAGAAGACACCTAACATACCTCTGCAGTATCCATCTATTACATGGACCGGGTCCCAGGGCCAAGGATTTACCCTTTAGTCTCTACCTCTTTTAACTGCTGATTTGGAATGTATGATGTTTAGTCTTGTGTAAAGCAACATTAGTGATCCTTCAAGATTGCAGGCTATTCAGTGAGCCTGGTATGTCAGTAGGAAAATAAATCAGTTTCTATAAACCAGGAAAAATAAAACTTAGAAAATCTGTCTGTGAAATTTGGAGGATGACCCTCTAAGTTTGACTTGCTTGTTTTATGGTGCTCCCAGAGGTTTTGTTTTGTTTACAGTTTGGTCTTAAACAGTTTAATTGTGACTGTAGATGGTTTTTTTTTCATTTGCATAATCTCCTCATAGGACTACATCTGCTGATTTGGTGATTAATTATCCATACTACACACTGTTTATTTGACCATGCCTAGATTAATCTATTTTTCCAAGCAAATCACATTTAGATATGAATTTGCATATCTTGATTACATTTAAATGCCTTGGCTATCATTGCTTCTTCCCTGGGTACCTCATCGGATTAGAGAAGAGAGCTCAAGCAGGGAATGGTGGAACACCTTAAATGACATTGCATATCACTGGATAGACCATGCACATGACTCCATGTTAATGGAAGAAGTGTGCTTTTACTATTGGGAAGGTTATGACACCTAGAGTCCAGGTCCTTTGCTAGTTTTATGGCATTATTACTTAAGGTAATATGAATAAAATAGCTAATATATGTTTACAAATTTAAAAGATAATGATAGAATAAAAAAAAAAGGTAGATTTTCATCTACATTTATACTTTTTCAGAATTTTCCCACCTTTATGGGAAGAATAAACATATGTAAAACTTCTCTGTAATTTAACAGCAGAAATCACAGGCACAGAATATGTATTTTGAGAACAAAGTTCAGAACGCAACGTGGAAACCGTTTGTATTCCAATAAAAAGCATAAAGCCAATTTGTTCCTGATATGATTTTCTGAGACAAATTTTTGCAAGAATTGCATTCAAACACAGCTGAAATCTGTGCCAACAACAGGAAAAACTGAAATCTTTCAAAGCATCACTCCGACAACTAGAAAATTCTCTTTATAAGGCAAGCTGCTTATCCTGAGTACCTACAAATTTATGTATGCCTAGTATATTTGGAATTTTGTGTGTCTCTTTTATTTGCTTTCACAACACATGCACTACAGAGGCCCTACAGCTAGGTATAGTCTTCAAAATTTATTGTAGAAGGCATAAATTTTTATAGTTCTTATGATTAAAAAGAGTGTTCCCTTACACACATTTGTCTTATTTCATCATAGCAATGTTTTGTACACAATATAAATTATAAAGTGCAATACATCACTGTTGTAATAGGAGTTAATTCCATTATTCTTTACCAGAAAATGAAGGCAAAAAAATACACTGAGATCCACATGTGGTTACACACGGCTCAAAGGGGAATGGAGAGGAATATTATATACATTAACTTATAAGAATCATTAACACTATTTCTATTTTAACTCTTCTAAGTGCTCTTCCAGCATTCCTTCTCTCTAGAAAATGAAAGCTAATAAACAGAACCATAACAGATAAAACTTGATAACACAAATGTATTCTTATCTTTTGAAGGGGTGTTTTTTGTGTGTTCAGAGGATTTTATATGAAAGGCAATGACTCCTATCCATATTCAAGAAGTATGTCAAAATATTGGGAGCCTGACCCTCAAAACACCACCTTGTTAAAATCAATCTGATTATTCATATGAATGAAGTTATTCACATGTGTTAGTATTTGCTGTGGAAGACCCTTGACCTTTGGCTTTATGGGAAGACAACACAGTTGTCATGATTTCACAATATAAACTGACACTATTAAAAGACCCAAAGTAAAAACATAGACTTACTGGGATTAAAAACAAAGCTTCATAAATGTTTATGGGTATCACAAATAAAAGGGCAACTTAAAGTTCATGTGAGTTCTTCACATTTGTTGTTTGAAGTCCAAGTTCATGGGCTGCAGCCCTCCTCAAGAAATGCCTGCCAACACTTACACGCATATTTCAGTGTCAGTTTGATCCTCATTTTAAAAACAAAACTGTGGTTTTTTGCACAATGAAGATGAAAAACAAATTAAACCAGAATTAATACTCTCTAGGGAATGAAAACCAGCTTTAGAAATTGCATGAAACTTTTAATTACTATATTTTGGGTTAAAAAACTTTCAAAAGCCAAACTAATGTTTAAGAAAGAAGTGGGTGGAAGACTGTACTATGAAGCCCCCAAACATAACAAACAAAGCTGCTTGCAAACTTGGTGCCTTTCTCTGTTCCAAAACAGTGTTCTTTGTTTTATTGTCCTCTGTGAGGCACAAAGGATGTGGATGAAATTCTTGCCACATTGAGATCAATGGTAAAAACTGTTGATTCTCAGCCAAAATGTCACCCCTTCTTTTAAATTAACAAGAGAGAACAGGGAAGAAAATGTTGACTGAGCTGGTTCTTACCACAGGGAGCCTGCTGGGGGCTGCAGCTCCTGGCTGGGGAGGTTCAATTGGCCTCCAGGCTCAACCTGGCTGAACAGTGGGTGACCTTGGTCCCTGCTGTTGCTGGCAGAGTCCAGAGCCTTGCATAACCATGGCAGCCATGCCAATCTTTGCTGGCGTCAGTGCTCCAACCAGCAGCAGCTTGTCTTGGCAAACGTGCTTTGCTAGCTTAGGAAAAGCAAACAGGGAGGAGGACCCTAATAAAGAGGTTTACTGAATTTGCAAACACTTGGGAAATTGTGCTAGAGAAGGCTTTGAATCTTTTCAGCTGAAAGTCTCCCTCAAGCCCCCAGGTTGGTCCTGACTGTGGGGTGCACATATGGGTGATGTAGTGAAGTTCTATATACTGCTATCAAATATATTCCCTCTAGCTGAGAAGAAATTTCTCTGATGAGCCCTATTCACATTCTTTCCCCAACTGTAAAACACTGAGAAAGAGTTGTAATGATAACATCCACTATGGGGTTCAGTCAGAGTTGGATAGCCGAGTTCAAGGAAAATTTCTTCCCTAGGAAGGCTGGTTAGATCATGTTCACTGCTCAGCTGATAACTCAGGATCCAGTGGGGTCTTATACTGATTAGTGGAAGATTTAGTTCCACCCTGATTAAGATAGAGTAGGTGAAGAAGGATGCTGAATAATCCTATGGATACTTATCAACTCTTAGGCAAACATTCCTTTTAATCTACCGTGGTGAAGAACCCATGCACTCAATTTTGACTCCCTTAACACAGCTGGTGGATTATATTGTTCACTGTGTTCTATTTATGGCAGTGAATGCCATAAGTTAGGCTGATCAAAACTAGAAGTGTTTTTTGTGCTGTTTTTTTTAATGTAATTTAAAATTAATTCTTTACTTGCATGTTTTATTTCTTTAACTCTTTCCACTCCCTCTTTTCCTTTTGAAAATTTTAATTTAATTAGAATCTGAAACAATATGAAGAAAATTCTCTTCAAGATGGGCTTTAGAAACATTTGTTTCCATGGGACAGTAAATAGGAATCATCTTTCTGCCTTTCCTAATAATTAACATTCCTTGCTGGATGGCTCTATGTGAGTAAAATGCTTGTGTTGGTTTCAAGATAGACCCTCCAATTCCATGACGAATGTTCAGTGGGAAATTTACCTGTCTGTCCTTGAACAGTCTGCTGTCATGTTAGCTGACAGATCCAGGTGTCAAGAATTTGGATTGTTTAGATAATACTAAACCAACCAACTTGGGGACAAATCCAAACCATACTGATTAACAAAATAATATATTCAAATAAAAAGTCCATTTCGGACAGTCAGACATGAAATCTGATAAATAAAAGGGATGATGCTATTTCCCTACAATGTACCTGGAGCCTAATCACTTTTTAAACTACAGATATGCCTCACAGTATCATGCTATGTCATATAAATTCTATTTTCTGATCTTTTTTGCACATGGTCATGGAAGGTATGTAGGGAGGCGAGTAACACATGGAAGGACACTGTTGTGAGATAATCTTCCTTAGACAACCTTAGTATTCAATTTAGAGGCTCCTAGAAAAAAAAAAAAGATGCAGTTAGAATTTAATTACTATAAGTAAAATTATGTATTTCATCATCTGTAAACAAAATTAATCACATTTGTTATGATGAAAAATGATACAAATACTTACTTTTGATTTTGAGAATGCCAGAAAATTAGAGTCCTGTTACATTATGATTAATAGATTCCAAACAGTTCTTGTCAAGTAATTTTATACTTAATGAGAGTCTATTCACTCAATTTGTTACCTTTTCACAGAAACCAAAATTGTCTCAGGTGCAAATTTAAACTGTGTTTCATAAAATATTGATATTTAGAAAAATAAATTCTATTTCCAAGATTTAGGAACACCCTTTTGAATAATGCAGTTTCAAAGAACTGAGATTTATCTGTGTTTCAAAAAGAAAAAAGCTGTTCCAGTGAGTTTGTGTTTTTGCCTACCTGCAAGAAACAAAAAAATAATCAGAATAATCTAATAAAAACTGCATGATATATGGGCAATATCTCTGAAAATCTGTATGCCAGCCTAAATTATGTTGCATAGATACACAGTACCCATACTGTGCCCTGTTTCTGGACATTAATCAGGAAGCTATCATCAGTTAGTGATTAATTAAGGGAGGTACACCTGAAGTCATTATGACCAGTGGGCATTGACAGGAAACATGTTTACTTTTTTGCATATTTCATCTTGTCAAGCTGCATTAGACACTAGTTGTCATAGTAGCGTATCTTTTATGACAGCTGACAGGATCACACTGTGACAGAATGCATATTGAACAGTGACACACAATAAGCCAAAATATTACAGCAAAGATGGACCTTGGGAAAAAAGTGCAAACATGTTTCTTGAAAAATGTACATGGAAACACACTATAATCAGTAATTTGCAATAAATAGAAACATGTTGTCCTCCTCACGTTACATGAACATGTGAATGTCACCTGGACCAGGATTGCACCTGGATCTCCTGTTACAGTGAATGTGAATAGAGGAGACAGAGGAACTGCCAGTATGATATCAGTTGCACCAAGGGAACAGACTATAGGTTTTTGGAGGACAATCTCTATAGTGAAGTTTTTATTTCAAACGTGCTGAATGACTATTTGCTTTCCACAGAACTGAGAACAGATAGAAATGGCAGGACTCTGTGAGTTCCTTGGAACTGTACTTAACCCATACTTGTTGAGCTACACATGTACACAGCTGCTCTGGAAGTTGGACATACCCAATCAGTAGCTCCCAAGCTACTCAAAGAGTAGCCCACTCTTGCAAACTCACCATTGTGTTTTGCCTGTCATGACTGAGCAAGGAACAGGAAGGGTAGCAATTCCCACAAATTTTGACAGGGGATGCAAATACTCTTAACACCTAAGCAGCTCAGAAATTGCTGTTATTCCTTTTGCCTCATGCAAAATTTGGTCTTGCTAGCATATGGTAACTGATATAATATGCAAAACCTACTTTACCTTGTTTATTGATGCCCGTGGCAACCTAAGGCTTGCAGTGGTCAAATAGGCACATGTCTGTTCTTGGTCCATGCTGGGTGCCTCTGCAGAGTATTTTCTTAGTCTCCCATCTGCACTCCCTCTTTCCAAATTCCATTCCAGACAAGTGAAGTTGCTTGATGTACATAATTTTTCATTGTGATATGTGTGATAACTATGGTTTATAGATGATGACCTCAGCCACAGTGTCCTCAGGCCTTAGGCTTATGGTTGTGAGAGCCACGGGGCCTCCACCTCCAGTGATACCGGGGTTGCAAAAGACACGCTGAAAAGATCATGGAAGGACAAAAGAATTGCTTCCACCACACCATTCTCATCTGGAACATCCCTGGGCATAGGGAACTCAGGTGCAGTGCCCCTCTTGTTTTAGGTCTGGGACAGGGTTCGGACAGACCAAAAGGACAGCATGCCAGGGGTTGGAAAATGCGTGCCCATTGCACCATTCCAGTGCACCACCTTGGCTGCCTCAACACTCTCTGAAGCTGGGACACCCAGGAGATTGAGAACTCCACTACAGAACCAACATCTCATTAGGTTTTGGGTCTGGGTTGAGGTTAGAATTGAATTAGGATTAGGGTTACGGTTAGGTTCCAGAAAGTCACAGAGTCTACAGCTCCAGGAACACTGTTTCTGGAAAAGGCATGACAGGAGGATCATGGTAGGCCATTGCTGCCACAACGCTTTTCCAATTGGGGCCACCCATGGCCATGGTGACCCTCAGGGGCAGTGTCAAACTGCTATTCTGTTTAGGCTTAGGGTTCAGAAAGTCAGAAAGCCCACAGTGTCAGGAGACTGGAGCTGCAAAGGGCACATCAAGGGCATCACAGGAGGCTGCTAATGAGACTACATCCACAGTCCTTTTCTGGGAACCATTAAATTGAATCCTAAAGCTTTTTAAAAGAGGTCATCTCACAGCAGTGCCTGCTTCAGCATCTAACAGATTTTGTCACATTTGAGTTTGAACTTTTTCAGAAGTGGATAACTTTGTGCATTCACTGTATTCTTCCAACATGCAGATGTGTTCCTCCTCTCAGGCCTGCTGAGCTGACCTTGGTAAGAGAAGAACTTGTTTAACCCATCCTTGCTCCTTTCTCCAGCATCAGTGTGAAGAGGTGCAAGCCCATACCCCCAACTTTGTCTTTCTGGGGTCAGCTGATCCCTTCATCCTCTACTGTCAGATAACTCACTCTGCTACACTGTACCTACAGTTTGCTTACCACAGCTGAGAAATACTCCTCCAGGAGATAGTTTTTTGCAAATGGAATCATCCTGTGTCAGATGGAAATCATATGATCAAAACAATATCCCACCCCCACTGGTAAATGATCCTCTATATGTGTAAACTCATTATCTCTGTAGGGGCAATACAGAATTGACTCATGACATAATCCAAGGTTACCTTTAAGGATGAGATGAAGCTGCCAGGCATAATGCATTGATGGATGAAGATAGAGTGTTGACAAAGGAATATATGATCTGCTCAAATTAAAAGTCAATTCAAAGACTGAAACAGTATTTAGATAGCATTAAGGATGAGATGGAAACCAGTAAGGCAGTAAATGCAGCAGTGAAAAGTGTGTCCTGTCTGTGACTTTTCTGTTTTTTTTTTTTAAATTTATGTTCCTGATGTAATTATACATCTACACATCATTTGTTTCCTCATTTTTTTTCATTTGTGACACTGTGTATTAGAAAATATCTTTTTAGCATACACTCTACAAAAACATTCCTTCTTATGAATACAATGCATTTACCATATTCCTCACTCATAGGACATGTACCTTTGCATGTCTTTTGATGTATCTAATAATATTTTGGTATGAAGTCATTACACAAACTAAGAAAAACACCTTTCAGAAGGTAACTCTATATAATAGTTTGAAAACTAAGTATGCTTACTTCATTAATGCATTTGGATATACATAGATCACACAATCATTCTGCCAGCCTATTACAGAAATAGTGTTATGGTTTCAAAGAATTCATTATCATAGAATTATAGTATCATAGAATCACAGAAGGGCTTGTGTTGGAAGGGACTTTAAAGATCATCTAGTTCCAATCCTCTCGCTATAGCTAGTGACACTGTCTACTAGATCAAGTTGCTCAGAATGCCATATAGCCTGGCCTTGAACATTTCCAGTGACAGGGCATCCACAACTTTTCTGGGCAACCTGTTCCAGTGCCTCACCACCCTCACAGTAAGGTTATTCCCTAATATCTAATCTAAACCTATCCTCTTTCAATTTTAAACCATTGTGCCCTTCTCCTATCACTACATGCTCTTGTAAATAGTCCCTCTCCATATTTCTGGTCATCTTCCTTCAGGTAGTGGAAGACCATAATTGGGTCACTCCAAAGTCTTATCTTTTCCAGGGCGAACAACAACAAATCTCTCAGACTTTCCTCATAGGAGAGGTGCTCTGTCCCTCTAGTCAACTTGGTGGCTTCCTCTGAACTCACTCCAACACAACAAGGTACTTCCTGTGGTGTGGATCCCAGAGCTGGATGCAGCATTCAAGGTGGGTTGCCACCAGGGCAGAGAAGAGGGACAGAATCACCTCCCTTGACCTGTTGGTCATACATATTCAGCACACGATATGACTGGCTTTCTGGGCTGCAAGTGCACGTTTCTGGATCATGTCCAGCCTCTCATCCACCAGTACCTCCGTGTTCTTCTAGGAGGGGCTACTCTCCATCTTTTCATCCTTCAGCCTGGATTGATACCGGGAGTTGCCCTTACCCAGGTGCAGCACCTTGCACTTGGTATTGTTAAACCTCATGAGATTCCCATGGGCCCACTTCTTGAGCTTATACCAGTCCATCTGGATGGCATCCCATCCTTCCAGTGTGTCAATTGCACCAGTCAGATTGATGTATGCAAACTTGCTTACAGTACACTTGATCTCTTTGTTTTTTATGCTAACAAGGATATTAAATAACACTGGTCCCAATATGGAACCCTGAGGGATACCACTTGTCATTGATGCCCACTGGGACCCTGAACCATGGACCACTACCCACTTGATGTGACCACTTTTCTTATCCATCCAACAGTTACACCAAACAAATCCATCTCTTTCCAATGTAGAAAGAGGGATCTTGTAGGAGACAGTTTACAGAAGTCCAAATAAATGCCACTTGTAGCCCTTCCCCTGTCCAGTGATGTAGTCACTCCATCATAGAAGGCCACCAGATTGGTCAGGTAGGACTTGCCCTTGGTGAAGGTATGCAGGCTGTCTAAAATTAACCTCTGTTCTTCATGTGCCTTACTATAGCTTCTAGGAGGATCTGTTCCATGATCTTCCAGGCACAGAGGTGAGGCTGACAAGACAGTGGTTGGGATTCTCCTTTTTACCCTTTCTAAAGTTGAGTAAAATGTTGCTGTTTTTTCCAGTCAACGTATAAATCGTTTATGGTTCACTGTTGTGGGGTGAAAATGAAAGTTCCTGGAGCTAAAACTGTTTTTCCCTTCCCCTCCATCTTTCTCCTCTCTTCTGGGGGACAGGGAGGGGGCTTTTGGGGGCTTTTTGAGGATTTTTGAGGTTTTCTGGGAGGGGGAGGGGGAACGGGAGTGTTTTGAACCTTGCTTTCTGTGTGTCTATGTAAACAGGTTATGATGGCAACAGTGGCATGGGACAGGACGAGGCCACCTTGTCCCGGCATTTCCCGCAAGCCTGTGGCTGCGATGTATCCCTGGTTCACGGGGCGGTGGCGAGCACTGCTGCGCGGCATGAGATTGTCTTGGTGCCGGCGGGGTGCCCCGCTGGCTGCTGGCGGTTTTTTCTCAGTGCATCTCCACTGCCACGGGCGTGGCCCCACAGTGGCAGCACAGGGGCCGGCCGGTGGCTGCTGCTAGCGGCAGTGCAGCTAGCGTGGGACCAGCCCGGCCCAGCGCTGGCAGCTGCTGCGATTGCAGCATTACTGGCGGTGGCATGGGAATCGCTGATGAGCACTGACAGACCTCGGCTCAGACTGCTCTTGGCGCTGCGCACATGCGCAGTGGGTTTCCCATGCGCATGGAATGCAACACCAAACAGAGCTGTTGGTGTCTCTTCACTGCTGGGGAGCTGCAGCGAATGGTTACCGTTAGCACGAGTCAAGGCAGCCCGCTTTTTGATGCTGGAGCCCCCGGGACGCCCCGCAGTGCCCGTGGGTAGCCCACATTCTTCCTTGGGCCCTCGACCACGTGGAGCGCCGCCATTTTGCCTCGTGGCAAAATCCCGTAGGGAGTGGTTCCCGGGCACCGGTTACCCAATACGGAGGCGACCTGTGCCTGGGAGGGACTCTGAGATCGCATGGGATTGGTCCCCTATAAAACGGTGATCCTGGGGGCCATCTTTCTCTTTCAGGATTGTCAGAGGTCGATGTCATATCTCTGCTCATATCAGTGCCTTTTTTTTTGCAGTGGTGTGGGTGGGCCTGTGACTCTAATGACAGCGGCGAGGGCTGAAGACCACATTCTTACACCAGCTGTGGTATTGCTTCCCTGGACAGGGGGGTGGTCGTCCGGTTCCTTTAATTTTTTTTGGTGTTTTTCAGGAAGCCCCGGAAAGGAATCAGCACCATCCTAGCTCCTTCCCTCACCAGCCACTGGCCCCGGAAGAGATTAATTTGTCTGTCTTTGCATTTTTATTGTTGCTTTTTGGTGTGTGTGTAAAATAAACCTTGTGGGTTTTGTGTGCGTGTGTTTTTTTTCTTTTTGTTGGTTTTCTATTCATTTTTCTCATCACTGTTGCTCCCCCTGGGTCGAAAACCAGGACATTCACATAGTCAACAAAATGCTTTAAAATGAAAGTTATAGCTTTAAATCAAGTGTGAAATTTTAAAAAGGGCAGCATTTACTTATTCTATATGTAATTTTTGTAACAATCTCAGTAGTTGCATATACTCACCCACACACAAAAGCACACAAATATTCCTTTTTATCTTTGTTGTGATAACAATTTTTTGAAGAGACAAAAATTCTCAAACTGAAGGTTTGACATTGGTGTTACTTCAACAGTGAAGGTTGAATTGGATGCTCATTTCAGCTGCACATCTGGCCTCTGCCAGGAAGCTCTGGGTTTGGCTTGTAATCCTCACCCAGTCGCTACTGTCTTTTTGCTATCATTTCCTGAAACATCATCTGATGTGAGAAGGGATTCCAGATGATTCAGTCTGTTGAGTCCAGAGACCTGACATTTGATACCCATGGACACTGCTTTGGTGTACTGACTTTGTCCTCTTTGTATTTTTAAACTACTTGTTGTCATGAGATAACATTAATGTACCCATGGTCACAGAAAAAATTCTGGGTTTATCTCTATACCTGAGACTGTTGTTGGACAGAAGAGTAGGATTACCAGAAATACAAACACATTTCACACCAGAATTCCAGTAACTGAAGTTTCAGAATGCATTGAGATATGTTTTTTTTATGAGTTATTGCATTTTTACTGTGAAAAAATGCATCTAATTTCTCCTATTTTTATCCATTTGACTTCTGCTGAATGTAAATTGCATTAGACATGTTCCCTTTAAATGATGTCACAGATATTCCATCTCAGGCTTTGGAAGAATTCACAGGTCAGTGAAGAAGGTCCTCACCCATGAGTTATGCCTGGGCATGTTAAATAAAGCCTTGCCATTCAGAGAAGACAGTCCTGGACAAATATCAGACATCTCTGAATACATATTTGCCAATGATGAAGCAACTGAATTGTAGATTAGGGTTTTTTTCCTATATATCTTGAGATTTAGATCCTTATCTCTTTCAATACAGAATTTCCTAGCTCACAAAGAAACATGTCCTTGAATATATATTTTACTCCAAATTTTTCTATGTTGGCAAAATGGATTTTATGCTCAAAACCTGTAGCCGCCATCATCATCATCATCATCATCATCATTATTATTGTTATTAAAATACTAAAAAAATAAAATATTAAATTAGTAGTACTATTTTTATTCCTCCTTATAAAAGAGTCTAAGGATTTAATGGTGACAAAGAAGTGTCTGCCTCTGTGTATGTCCATTATGTTAACAACCTTTCTCTCTACTGAGTTTAGCAGCCTTTTTACTTTGAAATGACAACTCTAGCACTTTGACGAATAATATCAGTAATAATAGAACTTGAAATCTTATAGTTTATTCCATTGTATAAGTCAGCATACTCAAATTGCAACTGCAGCACAAGATACTTAAGGCCGACCTTATTCTTCTTTATAGAGTTAGGGTCTTGTTAGAGTTAGAGGACATTTAATTTAATTTATTCTTTCAAGAGTTTAGATACACCCTAGAAAAAGGTTCCAAAGTGATATTAACCTATTTAGCACTTTCTTCTAAGGGACTTATTCTCAACCTGCTTTTAGTGCTGCTTCATGTGAAAAATACGTTAATGCACTGAAGTCACTGCATAGGTGCAAGGAAAAATTCACTTAAATCTAAGAAATCTAAGTGAGAAGCAAGACAAAAGGTAATATGATTTGAACTGACAGTTCAAGCTAGAGTAGCAAATATCTTGTTCAGAAACTGGCATTTTATGTATGACCATCTCTTTTGTAAGTGATGATTCAGGGGGAAGACTTTAATCAAGATTGGAACACCACGACACCATGTGCCACAAAACACAGACATGAAACACAGCCCCTTCCTAAAAAAAATGCTACAACTTATAAGTAAAAATAGACTGAATGGAAGAATGAAAGCAAAGTCAAGGTAGAACTAGTACACTCCATCCTAATTCCATTTCTTATGGCTACTGCCCCAGGAAATTAGTTTGACAAATCTATGTATATGTATATCAGCTGCCTCTTTGATTTTGTTTGGTTCTGCCTTTGAAGTAAAAGTTGGCAAACTTTCAAGATACCTAGCTTACATCTGAAAATAACAATTTTAGCTAGATATTTTAAAAAATGTCTTACTCGCTGAATTTTCTGGAGAAGTTTAGCACCCAGCTCTCATCATTTCCAAGGGAGGTAGTCTTCAGAGACCTTTCAGAAGGATCACCTTGAAGTCTGTGGTTCTGACTGCTGCTATAGCAATTACCTTATTTAAAAGAAGGCAGAAAACTGCATGTACTGAAATGATCGCTGGAACAGGCCCCCGCATGACTACCTATTTCCAGCTTTGTCAAATTGTAGATACAGCACTGTAACTCTATCAAAATACTTAGTGATGATCTTTCCAGGTCCTATTTGGTCCCTACAGTGGGGATTTACATAAAGTAACTACAGATGTTGAAAATCTTCACTGCTCAATAAGCCAGCCATGAAAAATGAATTATGGAAAAGGGGTACTTTTCATATCACCCAAAAGTAGAAGTCTAAAATAGGTCAGATGAGTTTCCATTTTACAGTAAGCTTTATCTGCGTCTCAAAATCAGTTACTCCTTTTGGAAAATTAGGCCAGACTACCACTCCTGTGAACATTAACCCAAGCTTGCTACCCACTGGGTGACAAGAGCACCCGAGTCTCCCTTGTGAATTTACTGTGAGGGGATTTAAACCATGCAAATGCTGTTTAATCCTATAAATAGAATGTGCATTACTCACTTGAAACAATTCAGTAGATTACAAATCTGGGTCAGAAGTATCTTAAAAGAGCTGTACCAAACCTTCATTTTACAGGTAATGAACAGTAGGTTGTATGTTGGAGTCTTTTTAATAATTGACAAAATATTCACAATTGTCCCCTGTTTAGATATGTATTGGGTCTGTCTGAGATGGAGTCCATTTCCCCATAGCACAGCCCTCACAGTGCTGTTCTTTGCCTTGGTAGCTACAAGGGTGTTGATAACACACCAGTGTTTCAACTACTGCTGAGCACAGCATTGGGTCTGTAATATTCCTTGCTCAGTCGAGACCAAGGTTATGGGAGGGGACACAAGTAGGCCAGCTGACCCAAACTGATCAAAGGGATATTCCCCACCATATGATGTCAATTCAGATATAAAAGCTAAGGAAAGGAGAGGGAAGAGGGGGTCATTCATTCTTTCCAATGGCTGCCCTCAAAGAAACCACTAAGTGTGCTGAAGCCCTGCTTCTGGGAACATGGCTGGACATGGCTGCTGATGGGAAGTAGAGAATAAACTTGTTATTTTTTCCTTTGCTTTTGCATGTGGGCTCTTCTTTGGTCTGCCAGCTCACTGATTAGGGCACTCACATGAGATATTTGGAAAAGGGGCTTAAATCTCCTGTTCAGACAACAGAGCTTAAACCTGGATACCCATTTGCTGAAAAGATAATTTAATAATACACCTACTAGGGAGAGAGTGATTATCACCATCCTCTTCTTTGGATCTGTCTTAAAGGCAAGGGGAACCACAGCTTCATTTTTGATAAGGAATCAGGCACAAAAATCTTCAATTCCCCCTAATATCATCTGCAGGATGAAGGAATTGGTCATGGACTGTCAGGTCCCACACACTGGATTGATTAGACAGATCCAGCTACACTATAGTTACTTAGGGGTGTAGCTGATCCAGCTGCATCTACCTGGAAAAACATTGCAGCACTTAAGGCTAACAAAAAAGCAAAATATCAGGAACCTTTTAAAGGCTGCAGTTCTGAACTGGTGTACATTTTAGATTTGGCTCAAAGTCAACAAGAAACAAGAAACACGATTTGTATCCCATTATAGTCAGCTCCCAGCAACAAAATTGTCACTAGCTTTAACTAGAAAAGGCTACAGCTCTCAACATTGTTGCTTATTTCAATGCAGTAGTACCAGGGATGACCTTGCCTTGCAATCTCATACAGGAAAAAAACACATTTATGCTGAGGCACCAGTAGCAGAATTGCCTCCTGGACAGGCCAATATTTTCCAAATGAGGCTTGCATAAAGCATAAATAAATCACAAATAAAATCAACGTATCCCTTTGTTGTGTAAACTGGAATGGAAAAGAAAGCAGCCCAATTGATCACTGTTATGTTTGGTCTCTCTGGAGTCATCATGCCTGAGGAAAAAAAGAAAAACCCTATGAAAGCCAGAGTTGCATAATATCCTTTGGGTTATGTTGCTTACAAAGAAAGATATGTATCACTGCTGTTTTTCTACCTGTGAATTGGACCATTACCTTTAAAACCTTGTAGAATAGATAAATATCACTTTTGTTTTTGAAAAAAGCTGCTAATCTAACATAGAACTAACATTTATTTTTTTTGTGTGATAAAGGAGGCTAAGAAGGATAGATAAAAAGGAAAGAGGAAGAATGTGAATTTGAAGAAACAGGTAGGAAGAAATAGTTGATATTCCTGAAAGAGTACTTTGGCTTATAAAGGATAAAAGTAGGAATTACTATTTTTCTTTTGTTTATTGGCATAATCCCATGAAAAAGCAAGTACTTAAAATAGTACTGTCCTATCTTTAGAGACATATATTTAATTTTGCCTTCTATGGAAAAGCTGAACAGAAGGGGAGGATCCTGGCTGCCGTCATTGAAGTTGTTTCAGTCAGAGTGAATAAAAAGCACAACTGCCAGAAATGATACATTGCTGTAAAGTCCAAATATTCATTTTCTCATTAACATTGGACTTTAATGCCAGAAGATGCAAATAGGCTGGGAAATTAATTTCTCCTCCACAGAGAAACTACCAATGGAAAACATTATTCTGGTGTCAGTCAATATACATAAAGGTTCAATCTCACCAACACAGAGAGTAGGATGGTGCTGGTCCAGAGTCCACTGATACTATGCTTGGGCCAAATCTTGGAAAGTTCTTGATAGAATACCCAGCAGAAATTCAGTAATTGCAGAGGATTCCTCTGTAAAAAGGATGAGTCACAATATTTTAAATATATTTATCCTTCAAGTTTCCAAAATTTAAGGCAAAAATATAGATCATAGTCAAGATATGATTTTTACAAAAGCTTTTTAACCATGAAATATGTGACTGATACAAAATAAAAAACAAACAAACAAACAAAAAACAAACAAAAATAAACCCCCTACTGCTGCTTAAATGGTCAAATTTGGCCAAGATAGATTAAGCTTAATATCTGCTTTCAGTCTACAGTAAGCCCATCAGGGGTGAACTTTACACGATTGTGAAATGAATTGCATGGCTGAACTATTGGCCTTCCCCACAGGGATTAGAGGACATGGACTGCTCTTCTCATTGGCTACAACCTGCATGGGATAGAGATGTCTCTGAGTTATCTTGCATTTAACAACGAGCTGCTAGCTGAGAATACAGAATTAGATGCCTGCAATCATTCAAGAAGGAGAATCAGGTGACTCATAATGGCAATCCAGTCAAACCCACATGCTGCACTGCCTAGGGCTAGGAAATAAGAATAACTCTTCAGGCACAGACCTGGAAAGTGTATCTGAAATCTTTTCTTTCTCTTCTGTCTATTCATTAAACAGCTCCACTCAGAATCTCTAGCACACCTTCTCCAGGTGGATGCTTAGAGTCTTCCTTCAGTGAATTGAGAGTTTTCATTAGGACATTCCTCTGTCTCACTTCCACTCATTGCTGGGATGCAAACTACAGCCAGATCCATGAGAGGACAGCAGGACATGCACCCCACAGGAGCACTGGAGAGGTGAAGTTCAAGAGCCAAACCACTTTCTTGTAGTCAAAACTTACTCATATTTTTTCTCAATAAAGACAAAGACAATAATAATAATATCTTACCAGCTTGAAGCAAGTTAGTAAAGTACTGCAGTCCTTCAGCAATGCTCTGTCCTCCACTCCCAGGCTAGATTACATTCTTTACCTGCCATACCCACTTGGGCATTGCCTTCAGCTCTTCTTAGGCACTGTATTTTCATCCTTTGTTTTCCTGCCTAACATAGAACCAAAGAGTCTGTTACAACATCTGTCTTCTCTGATAGATTTGCAATTTTGTCCCAGCAGAACAAACAACACAGTCACAACTTGGCCATAAAGGTCCTCATCTGGTGCCAGAATTTCACTGCTGGGTCTATCCTGTGTATAAAAACCAGAGAGGTCATCCAAATACCAGAGCAGGTGAAGTGTAACTATATGCCAAAAAATGGCATGAAGATAAAAATAGAGCAAACCTGGTCATTCTGAGCAACATCACCTTCCTGACCTTTGTGGATTAATTATCAATATAGAAGCTAATTCAGGAATGTCTAAATAGCTCCTATTTGAGTACTGTATAATAAGGGTAAAGTTTAAGCCATCCCAAAGCATTCTCAGGGGTCACTGAGTACCACAGATGTCCCCATTGAGGTTCGTTTCCCTTAGTTCAAAGAGAAGCTGCTGCCATCTTCCCAGTAACCCAGCTCTCAAGTGATGGAAGCAGCTGGGCTTAGTTAAACAGTTACAAAGCAAAAGTTTTCTTCTGGCTCTGCTGTGCGAAAGCTTTTTCTAAATATTATTTTCATTATTTATTTAATTCTACTAAAAGGGCAAAACTTTGTCTTAAGAATAATGCTTTGGCTCAACCAGTCAGTAAGCAATGTGTTTTCAGTATTGCTTGCCTATTTTAAGTGAGATTTATTATCTAGGTCTTCATTAATTAAATCTATAAGTTTTGTTTTATTTGTTTATTTTTAGTTTTATTGGAAGGGATTAAATTCTCCTATAATTTATAGACTTACAAATAATTTATACAACCTTATTACTTATTTTAAAGCCTACTTCATAGCATATAAAAATGTCATAACAAGAACATTATAACGGAAAGTTATAACAAGAAAATCAAAGTCTTTTAGGAAGAATTATCTGCAGTGAAGACTAATTTAAAAACTCTGTGTTGTAAAGACAGATTTTTATTTATTTCAGTTTGATTTAAAGACTTTTAATAAACTGTTTCTTTCATCTTGTATTTGTCCTAAGTTGTGGGTTTAATTTGATGAAAAATCCCAGCATATGCTATCGCAATTTTGGCTCAGTTTTCTGCATATCCAGATGAAGTAGAATTCTGTCTAAAAAGCTACATGTTCCTTCCTGGGATAATTCTTATGCAGTCCACAGGCCTCAAACAAACTGTGGATGGAGGACGCTCACCTGTGTTTTTATCAATGGTGTATTTAAGCAAAACAAAGTATGAAAATGTTTATACTCTACAAAAGACCTTGAATCCAGTTTTTAACTTGATAACATTTCTAGTCTTAACACAAGAAAAACCCATCATCCTGAATTTTAACATAGATGGATGTTCAAATTAATTGTTTCATTTATTGCAGAATTTTATTTTAGGTGTCTCACTTCATATTTATGTTTGGCTAATCTAGCCACATATTGACAATAGGGGACATAACAAATATTCAGAGCAAAAGCTATTCTTTATGTCTTGGTTAACCAAATTAGAAAACTCAGAGAAAGTCATAGACAGGTTTAAGAGGAAGCTAAGGAAATTATCTGTGTATATATTCTGCCTATCTCCCTGTCCCTTCTGTGAAGTAAAGAAGGCAGTATGTGAAAGGAAGGTGCCTCTAAAAGAATGAAAAAATGTCAAGAAAGGGGGATAATTATTTACTTTATATATAATCTCTATGTGACCTATTTCATTTCATCATGCTTCCTTGTAGTACTCTTTTGACTGTCAAATAGTATCTGGCAATAACAGCATGTTGTTATAGTTGTTTAAAAGCACTACTAAGTTCAGATATTGTAGTTTCTATTGACATTTAGCCAGCAAAGAGCAGAACAGAGAATGACATCGCCCAAAAGCACTAACATGTGATATTGATAAAAGCACAGGAACACATACTGAAAAATCAATCTATTGCTTTAGTGACTGATAACTTCTTATTTTTCAGTTTTCACTGTCCTCCAATGTGCTAATTACATCAGTTATTCCTATAGTGCTCAAACAAATGTCTGCTGAATGGTTTTGTGGCTTCATAAATCACAATCAAACATTAAGAACACCTCACTCATATAAAGAAATCAGCAGTAAAATTCTGTCCCTAAGTTCAAGCAGAAAACATTTAAGAGTGAGAATTTGTCTTGAATTCTCCCTTTGTTCCTGTAACAGAAGCAGATTCTGATTAGGAGTTAAATAATTGGTAAAACCACTGGCTCCCAAACACTGACAGTCTCAACAGAAGAAACTGAAATCAGCACCACCAGAATCATCACACATCTGGTGCCTGAACATTGTATGTAACGTCCCCCAAAGTAACTAACTCGATTTCAAATAGCATTGATAAATGCAATAAAAGGTACATTTGGGCATCTGGCTCTTTCACTTGTATTTCCTTACATGAATTCATACTGAGTGAAGGCTGAGACTCTCATGGATCTGTGCTGTCACACATTTAAAAGACTTGAAGTACAGAGGCTTTTAAAACCTACTTGTTATCACAAGATTCATAGTAAACTTATGAGAGTTAGAAGTCTTAGATTCTTGTTTTTCACTCATAGCTGAATAATTACTTTGCTCTGTGATTCTAAATAAGTAATTTCCTGTTCAACAAAGGATGAAAGGATTAATAATAAATACGGTATGCCCAGGAGTGATGATAAATTGATAGTGACTCTGAAAAGTCACACCAAGCAAATTAAAAAAAAAAAAAAAAAAAGTGAATGCGTCAGAAACTTCAACATCAGACAAAATAATTCATTCAGATTCAGCCTAAAATATGGAAAAACAGGTAAATATGTGCCATTTTATTTTCAGAATCCTGGCCTAACAGATATTAAATCTGGAAACATGGAATGGACATACAGAAGTCAAAGAAAACAAATTGGATCCAATGAGAAAGTCCCAGTAAAGACAGCGGGATGAAAAAAGGAACAATGCCCCATTGAGAAGGAAAGGAAAAGCAAAAAATGCACTGTAATAAGCTGCTTGATATTCATTACAAATAATTTCTCTGTGTTTATCAGTTGTTCCAGGACTGAAAAAAATATTGATGTCCTCTAGATTAAGAATACTTTTACCATTAAAGACAGAAATTTCTGTCAAATATCTAGAATTCTGCAATCACATCCTTTTAAAACTAAAGCAGCAGATCTGCTCCAGGAGTCAAGCTTCTTATGAACTGCAATACTCTTTCTAGAATAAAAGTGAAAAAAGACTTAAGATTAATTGAAAAGTACTGTTTTACTTGAATGTAGGCCAAGAATCCATAAAGAGTTTTTTTTCTTTGAGTATGTTAGCTGTTCATAGTGTTCTATCCTTTTGTTTCGGGAATCTAGAGTTTCACCTGGTTTCCTAGGGCCTGATTTATTTCTACAACATATAATTTCTGCACTAGTTTTGCAACACTGCTTTTAGCAATCAGGAAGAGCTGTTTAGTAGTCAGCCACAAAATCTTCAATACCTAGTTTATTTCACTGTTCCTTTAAACTGTTCTTCAGTATTCAGAGCCTGAATATAACAAAACTCCTACTGCAGTCTGTGAGTCACTCGTTATTTTGTCACAGTTTTACTCTACAATATCACCCTATGATATTTTGCTGAATTTTTCTTCATTAGGCTATCCAGAAACCAAATGGGAAATTCAGGATGAGCCTATTTCTAACAAAAGAAATAAAGTTTAGTTTTCCTCTAAACTTTAATTTGCATACTTGACAGGGGATGAAAGCTGCAGAATACACGGTCACCAGCTGCACTGGTTTGAAAGAATTGGAACAATATCTGGAGTCAGGTTCAGTGCTTCACCTCCTAAGGGAAGGAGAGACGATACACAGAAAGGTTTTATAGTGCTCTGTATATCTGTCCAGGGACTGTCCCATGCTCTGGGCTTGAAAGATGACAGCACATTTTTCACTCTTTTCTGTCCTTTGGCTGGTTACCCAGAAAATCCTTGTTGTGAGAACCACAAGAGAAGGTGACAATATTTTATTTAATGGTTGATTTCTCTATTATGTCAGTTCTCCAAAGGGGCCTCAGAACACATTTAAGACCTTTGTAAATATTTGAAGGAAGCAAACTTATACTCGGAATTTTGCTGGCAACAATATGTGGCTGTGGTTGGTGGAATGGTCAGAGCCAGGTGCAGGTATATAGGTGAAGAAGGAGACTGGAAAAGTCACAGGAAGCTGAATTTGCATATCTAAACCAGAGCTGCCTGATGGGGTGTCTATTACATAGAACTTGAGCTAGGGCTGGGAATTCACCACTAAGTATGTGTCCCTAGTGAGTGGTAAACAGTTTGGATACAAATGACAATAAAGATGCTGCTTGAGGTGGGGGAGTGAGGGTGCATGGGCTCCTTCAGGGACACTTCCTTTTTAATGCAGACTGTGAAGGTCATCAGATTCAGTTCTCCACCAACTTTTTCTGATGGGCAGACAGGTGGCAGGACATATGGGTACAGCTGGACCTTTTTTAGAGTCTGTGCTTGTTAGGCCTTTCCCACAAGTTCATGTGGGAGTTCAGGTTAAAGTAATTTCTGATGATGCCATGGTTGTCAGCATATATCACCAGTGGAAAAAGAGAGTGGTGAAATGGTTGCTCTACTTTCCACAAGAGAAACCGATAGATCCATGTAAGGTGTGCATATTACGCTTCTACTCACTGAGGCTGAGGCTCATGTGCCTGAACTGGAACAGCACATTTACAGCTATAATAATCACAGGAACTGCAAGAAACTCTGTTAATAATCTCAGTACATCTGGACACCTCACTTTTCTGGAACACAGTGATGACAACTGGAGTGTCATGGACAGTGCCAATTTGGAGAATGTTTTCAAAAATTCAGTAACAAAAGAAGGTACTTGACAGTACTGAACTGATCATCAATTCCCATACCAAGTATCTGAAGGGTGATACTGATTTCTGAAACAGACTGGGCTTTGAAAAAGAGATACTGCTGCTCTGTACTCCATACCAACTCCTGGAGAAAAGCCACATGAACAGATTTCTGAACCTTGTACCTGGAAAATAATAGCCCCCTGCTAATATAGAAGCCAAGAGGCAAACTTAGGGTATTATCAAGATACAACACAGCTGATATGCACAGGAGCCTTCAGTCTTCTTGTCAGGGCTGAGAACTGGCAGGTATGTTGTTGGAGCTATTACCATTGTGAGATTGCATCCCTGAGAAACGACAGTTGGCTTGCACCATGTACTCATGTGGTCCTCCCACGTGTTGGTTCTGCAGCACTGAGGCTGTACAGTGCTATGGATGGGGTTACTCTCAGGATGGGCCTCTCTGTGAAAACCATGACTAAGACAGCTTTAGAAGTAATTCAGACATAGTAGTATAACTTCATTTATAAGTAAATCCACTATATTCAAAATGCTTTCTAACTCTAAAACAGGCACATATGACACATGTTACACCTTCTATGGCTCATGGTCAATGTTCAGGTAAGCATGTTTGACATATTAAAGCACTGGAAAAATGCGTTTATTGAAGACTTGCTGTGATGTTTGCTTATAAGTATCTTTCCACATTCAAAATTTAATTAAAAGCAGCTTGATATATCCATCATTATGGACTAAAAAGTCTACAGATAGCTTTAGAAAATAAATAGTTGTCATTTCAAACAAATAATGTTGTTACAGTTCTTTAAAAAGTAGGATGACTCAATGTAAACATCTTTTTTTTTTTTTTTAATGTACGTACTCGTCAGATACCTTCCAAAGCATTCCAAATCCTGTGCTTATTTACAGCATTAGTTTATCATTTCTACAACTAATGAATGCAAAGAGCATAATGAAGAATGGCTGCTGGTGAGGCAAACAAGTGCACTAAGTCCAGTGCTGTGCTTTTATAGGACTAATTAGTTTAATGTAGATTTGAGAATTCATTTTGAAATTATGTTGAATGTTTTCAGATCTTGCTGTTACTTGACTTCAAATAAAGTTTCTTGTTGTAATTTTTTTCTCTGAATTATTTTAAAACTATTTTAAAAGCCTGGAAAGTTCTCACATTTGCAAATTTAAAATTACAGAATTAAAAAGGAATTGGGAAAGAAATTCCTTCCTTTTCAGTTTCCCCTAAATTTTTAGGAAATTGATTTTTGTGCAAGCAAAATATGGGAAATTGAACAAAATATTTTGTCTCTTTCTAAATATTTTAACAGGTTTATTTTGAGAGTACACACACGTGGAATAGTTCAACAATCAGAATACCTCTTCTGGGCTTGGAACCACCAGGTGTTTTTAAATACTGACCTGTCATACCTACAGTGCCAAGCACCTCTTCATTTTGGGCTAATGCCATAAAGTAGGGGCTGATACCTGCTGACTTGATCACAGTTCACATAAAAGCAATTGTGACTAGTGTCCAGCATTGTACCATTTTGAGTGAATTATAAATGTGCTGGTGCTTTAATCCAATGACTCATACATTGTTCTGTTCTTTTCCCCTGTGGCTGAAGAATCCAGGCTTTCTCTGATATATTCTAGTTTCTAGTACACAAGCTTTTGGTCCAATTTATTTCCACTGATTAGAAACAGTTGTCAGAATAGTATTCACTAGGAGCTACAGTTTAATACAGTATGACTACAGTGCATACAGATTCAATGAAATAAATAAACGAATGAATAAATAATATCTCTCAGAGCCACACAAAAGAGTTGTCTATATCACTGTACAGCATCCCATCAACACAGAAAATCCTTTTTTCTGTCACAATTTTTGTCATTATACCACCAGGGTTCATAAAGAACAATTTAGAAATAATGGAAAAAATACAGGACACAACATTTTTCTGGCTGATAATATTGGTTCCAGGTGTTCTGACAGAAAATTAATTCAGTCGTGTTCCAGTTATAACACTGCTTACCTATTTTATAGATGCCTGTTGAAACAGTTCCTAATATTCTACAGACCCCAAATGACAGATAAAAGCTAATTACAAAAATTAAGATAATTATTTAAGAGCTTTAAGCAGAGTGCAGATTAGAGACATCAGCAGCTGCACAATGCCACCTGGATCTTTTCTCACCCATGTGGAGTTTATGAGAGGAATGATACTCAGCTGAAAATTAATATATGCTACAGATCTAGTTTTAAACTTTTCCCAGTGTATGGTAATCATAATCCTGGATCCTAGCTAAGTCACAACCATCATGTCCACTCATTTTTTTAAACCTCTGTCAGATGCAAAACATCTCAATTTATTTCAGTTGGTATATTAACTAGACAACTACTTAGTAGGACAGTTTAATTATTCATCACAAATACTGTCTTGTTAGTTTGCAGACCTTCAGCAGCTTGATTCACATGTGTGAAAGTAAAAAAAAACCCAAAACCAATTTTTCAAGCAGCTCTCTTGTGGCCAAATATGAACTTATGACATGCTTGTGAACTACTATTGTACCCTAAATTACCATTTTCATCATGTATAATATGTTATCTCTTGTNTGCAGCCCAGAACCCCCGGGTTCAAGCGATCTGCCGGGCTCGGACCCCCCCGGCAGCCGGGACCACAGGCGTGCGCGCGCCATCGCGCCCTGCCAGGACTGCCCGCATGCCAGCGAAAGCCACCGCTGCTCCCGCCGTCCCCGCCCGCGCCGTCGCTGGCACCGCGCGGTGCCGCGGGGGCCGTGGCACTGCCGAGTCCCGCCCAAGGATGGCCACGCCGCCTGGCGCGAACACAGCAAGGGAGGGGGCCACCGCACCCCTCCGCAGGCAAAACCGGGCCACGGCCGCCGCTCCCACCGGCCCGAAAGGGGCCAGACCCTCACCAACGCCGCGAGCGGGGAACGCAGCCTTGCTGGGGACTGGCTCCATTCCTGCCCGTACCCGCGGGCGGGTGCTGGGGGTGGAGGAGAGGCGGGGGGCCGCCGCCCCGGCGAGATCCGCCGCTGGCCAGCTGGGCCCCCCCATGGTGCCGGGCTAGCCGGGCGCATGCGCACACACACACACACACACACCCTCCTCTGCACCGGGGGGGTGGGGAAGGGGGAAAAACGGCTTTATCTTCTAACCCACAACACCTCTGATTATAAAAACAGTGTAATGCAAGAGACATCTCCATGTCTGGAATTAGGACCATCACTATCAATTTCCTTGAGCCAAACACTGAATATGTGTCGGGCAGGAAAAAACAAAGATGCCCTTGTACTACCCACAGTGCTGATAAGGCAGAGTGCTCTTCCTTCAAACCTCCTTTAGAATTACAGTCATAAGTAAAAAGACAAATGTGGTAGCCATAAAGCTCACTTGGATTTTCTAAAATGATTCTGCTTTTGTGCTTACAGAAGAATTGTTTTTCATCTACAGCTTGTAGTCTTTCTTAAAAAAGAGGGATGATTTCACTTAATATTCATAACAAAAGCATGGTATTTCCTGATGAATCGGGTTTTGGATGTAAGTAAAAGTGACCTAGGATTCACACGAGCAGTCAGTCTTTATGTTCATATTTACTAAGCCTGACCTTAAAAAGAATAGTTAACAATGACATACAAGGTGATGAATCCGAATTTCTATGGTCTTCTGCATGAGATGAAAATTAGTAAGTTTGTTCTGCCTTCCTACAAAAAGGTATTGAAAAGCAGTATGACAGCAGAGATTTACAGATGTTCTTGTTTACTTTATTTCTAGATTATTTAACTACAGATTCCCTTATATGACATAATTTCAATTTACAATTATTCTTATTTTAATTTTGTATGGAACTATTTTGGAGCTAACTCAGAACTGATTAAGTTGCTCCTTGAAGACAGCAAACAAATTCAGTTGCAGAGAAAAAAAAAAGAGCTAGTTTTTCTCTATAAAACTCTGTAGTGTTGCTGTCCTGTATCTTTCTTCAGTTTATACTAGAATTCATTTGACAAGATATTTCTATGTCTTTGCTCTCTGTTCTCTTAGCTGAGAACTATCAGTACACAGTATGCATTCCATTATCAAGGGACTCGAAACATTTAATGAAAATGTTCTCTCCTTATATTAGATTCATATACAGTTACATAACATGTAACTTATATCGACCCTAATCCCATGACTACATAGAATTTATCTCTCTCACTTGAGCATTTGGGGCTTTTTTTAATATTTGCTTTTTTTTTTTTTTTTCCCCCTTTGGTGTTTGTTTTGTTTTTTGTCGGGTTTTTTTTAATTACACTGTAACTTTAAAGGAAGCATGTGGGTACTTATAAGGCCTTCTGTGAATGAAAGGTATGCAAATGGACAATCTGGTGCTATTTTGTAGAGGAGGTAAAATAAATTGAGATTCACATTTTTGTTTGCATTTGCCCTCCAATTTACTGAAAAGACCCAGATGGAATTTGCTGAGTTGTGTATTTATGAAAACTAACAGGCTTCATGCAGAACATTTTGCAGACAAACCAACTGTTAGCAGCTGGAAGAACAATTCTAATGTCTGTATTGTGTAATAGTTTTTACACCTTAATTAGAACAAATGGCCTGATCCCTAGGTATGGAAATTCTACCTTGTCAGTAATCACAGGGAAGTGGGTTTATTAGCACTAGGTTTAAAAATGCACAAGGTGTGTAACTTGATATGTCCTTTCAGTGTATTCATTTTCATTTTCAGTGTATTCATGCATGCTGTTAAAAGTAAGGAGCTTCAAATCTTATTTGTTTACAGCTAAAGATAGCTGATTTTTTTTAAAGTACTTATTAATCATTTTGTCTACAGTGAGAATGGGCAAGCAAGAAACCAAGAAGTTAACTTCCTGGACAAGTGTTACTAGAAACTTACTTCAAAAAGTTTTACAAAGCTTCTTCTAAATAGCATATATCCAAGTTGAAAGCAGGTGAGAACTAAACTCTGGGTTCACTTTTAGGAAACCACCTTTGCCACTGGCAGAAGGAGCTCACACTGATCCTGAATGAAGCTTTCTTTGAGGAATGGCATATATATTATTAATATATTTTGCAAAAGGAAGTTTCTCCCTTAAAATAGTCCTACACCAACAGCACTTTTCCCCACTGTTTACGAAATTTCACACTGTACCTTAATTGACCTAGGTTAATGCATCACAGAATCACAGATTATGCCGAGTTGGAAGGGACCCACAAGGATCATCAACCCAAAATCCTGGCCCTGCACAGAACCATCCCCAAGAGTCATACCATGTGCCTGAGAGTATCATTCAAATGCTTCTTGAACTCTGTCAGGCTTGGTGCTGTGACCACTTCCCTGGGGAGCCTGTTCCAGCACCCAACTACCCTCTGAGTGAAGAAGCTCTTTCTAACATCCAACCTAAACTTCCCCTGACACAAGTTCAGGTTACTCCCTTGAGTCCTGTCACTGGTCACCACAGAGCAGAGAATACTATCTGTCCCTCCTCCTTCACTCACAAAGAAGTTGTAACTGCAATGAGACGCCCAGCAGTCTCCTCTTCTCCAGGCTGAACAGACCAAGTGACTAAAGCCACTCCTCATATGGCTTCCCCTCAAGGCTCTTCACCATCTTCATTGCATTCCTTTGAACCCTCTCTAACAGCTTAATATCTTTCTTATGTTGCAGTGACTAAAGCTGCACACAATATTAAAGGTGAGGCTGCACCAGTGCAGAGCAGAGCAGGACAATCCCCTCCCTTAACTGGCTGGTGATGCTTTGCCTGATGTCCCCCAGGACACAGTTGGCCCTCCTGGCTGCCAGGGCACTGCTGATTCATATTCAACTCACCACTGACCAGGATCCACAGGTCCCTCCCCATGGCACTGCATTCCAGCATCTCATTCCTCAGTCTGTACGTATATCTGGGACTGCCCCATCCCAGTTGCAGAATCTGGCACTTTCCCCTGTTGAACTTCATGTGGTTGGAGATAGTCTAGTCCTCTAATTTGTTGAGGTCTCTCTGCAGGGCCTCCTTCCCTTCAAGGGAGTCAACAGCTCCTCTCAATTTTGTGTCATCTGTAAACTTAGTTAATTAGTTTACCTTCCAGTCCTGCATCCAAGTCATTTACAAAGAAGTTGTAGATCTCAGGGCCCAAGATGGAGCCCTGTGGAACCCCACTAGTGACAGGTCCCCAGTCTGATGTCACCCCATTCACTGTGATCCTCTGTGCTTGACCCGTGAACCAACTGCTCACCCACTACATGACATGATGCGATTATCCAGCTGTATGATGGACATTTTGTCCAGATGGATCCTGTG
>VYZS01080121.1:9014-19696 GCA_013400695.1 Neodrepanis coruscans | reverse complement strand
CTGCTGTTACACAAGACCAATATCTAATTGTGAAACACTCCATGTGTGAGTAGTAGGAAGGGAAAAGGGGATTCAAGAGGTTGAAATGTGACCTACACCCCAGAACAGTCTAAGAATACTTGCTCTTTATAACTTCTCTGCCTCAGCTATAATCTTCTGGTTGGCCTGTATGTAATATTTTTTGAGTCAAATTAGTTTTATGATTTCTAAATTCTGATGTTTCTAATTTGCTGCAAATCTTTCCAAAGATTATGATACTTTGTACAGTATACCTATAAATAAGCTCTATGAGAGCCTCATTAATCAGGCNTCTTTATAATGGAGGAAATGTCACCACTCCAGACAAGCAGGAAATGTTGACATTTTGGTTTTGTACACAATGAGGTAAAGTTATCAGAAATAAACCTATTAGAGAAAAATATGGTCCCTAGGATTTCTAGATTCCTTGACAAATGTTCTGATCAGTAGGGTAGCATGTGCATTAGTGAGAATTATCTCTTGGAAAAGCTTATATGTTAGTTATTAAAGTCCAAGGCTATGATTTGGGAAGATTTTTGGTTTATCAGCAAAATGAATTTAAAGCATGGACTTGAAAACAAAACTTTGAAAAAGACATCAGTTCTTTCAGTGCATGTGAAAGGAGTAGAGGGTACAGGATAGGAACTTGAACAGATGAGAATGTCTTGCACCAGTATTATTGTGCCAAACATTACGTTGCCTAGAACTTTTTCCTAAACTCACCACTCTTATTTCTCTTTCTGTCCAGTGGAGAACACAGTCAGTGTATCACACTAGAACTTGTGAAAAAACGATGAAGGATACTGAAGAGCATTTCCCACTAGTGTTATCATCAGAAATAAAGTTAAGGCAACTTTCACACCCATTTTTCCCTCCTTTTAGATCTAAATATATCCACAGCTCTAACAAACTTTCCTTTAGTTGTCAACAAATGACCAATCTTGACAATACATTCTGATGTCCAATATCATTCTGTCTTCACCTAACCCATGAGCTGTAATATCCTGTCAGATGCATACTCCACTGAAGTCTATTTCATAATTGTCAGGGAAAACAAGTAGTACTTTTATCCCTCTTCTAATTCTTAATTGTCAGGGAAATTAATGGGCAGGACTCTGGAACTAAGGTGTGATGAGGATCAGTGGCTACAACTGAAAAGAAAGCTGTGAAATGTGCTCTTCTGGAAATTTGGCTCATAGTTAAGCCTTCTTCCATTGTAACATGTCAAGTCATGAAAAAGTTAGGTAATACTGAAACAACTAAGCAAATAGATTAAAACTAATCTTTCTAAAGAATAAGAGTTTGTATCTTTTTAACAGAACTTCATGTCAGGTGGGAGAAGTTCTTGTCAGGTCTATAACAAAAGTTCCTGTTCCCACAGGTGGACAATTCTGCTAAAATGGCACTCTGCTGTGACTAGGGCAAAGCTGTTGTGAAAAGGAATGGTAAATCATATGTAAGAGATGAAGGAAGTGAAAGCTGAACAGAGCGGGAAAGGATCAGAAAGGAGAAGATTACATTGGAGATCTGAAGGGTCTCGGTTTCTCTTCGGGCTTAAATTTGGTGGCAATGAAAAACAGGAATTTGGTTTGGTTTGGTTTGATGTTAAAATTACAAGGTGATTTTGTCTTTCATATGAGATGCTGCGAGAAAATGCATGTAATATGTGCGGTTTGTGATGACTGAGAATGTTTGATCACAGGGAGGCATGACAAGGGAAGTGGGAAATTTTCAAGGTCAATTTGAGAAACTTTAAGAATTAAATATTTTGAAACCAGTCCCAGAATTCTAATGAATATATTCTACACAGTTTTATTATGGACTATAATTTGTCCATGGAAGTTTTGCTGATGCTTGTACTCATCCATTGCTGTAAATCATGGTAATATTCACAAAGCAGTTAATGATGACTTTACACTGTAGTCATTTTAGCTAGAAACATTGTTCTCACCCATCGTTCAGTCAAGATGTGAGCAAAGTGAATTGTAAGATGTTATATTTAGCATCTAGCAAAGTATATTTTGCTTTGTGCTGTGCCATGTGTGGATACCAAACATCCACAGAGGAAAAAAAAAAACAAACTGTCATTGCAACACTTGAAAGTTAATAGCCCCTTTTCCTCATTAAAGCTTTTCAACTCAGAGACAATATGGATTGGAACAAGGTTATGCTGCTGCTGACTTCCATCAACTGTTGTTGTCTCTATTACTTTGGATGACCTTCCTTTACAGTGCTATGACATGCCCTACATGAACACCTGTGTGCTAACCTTCCTTCAAACACCTTCCTTTGGGTGCCCAGAGGATGGCAACAGCCTTCTACAATTCACTGAGGAAGACCCAATGGAAAAACTCATCTTACTGCAGTATCAAGCAGCAGGTGCTGTGCTTCTATGAGCCCCAGTTAAATGTGCAGATGAGCAAATCCTGAGAACAAAGCCAGTCAGCTATGGTTTTGAAGAGTGGATGTTCACATGCACACTGAAGTACTGCAGGTGTTGAAATAAAGAACAGGATCTCTCCAACAAATTATGAAAATCTCCTTTTATAGGAGGGTGTAGTCATTTCATAACAAATACCAAATTACATCCTAGAATGACATTTTCTCCAATGACTATAAAAAACCCTACAGGATAGCCTGAGTAACCAATTTCAATGTAGGTGCCTTTACTGTTGATTTCAGTGGTAAGGAGATTGAATTTGAGATTAAATCACCAACCTTTAGCAGTCTACAGGCACTATGATTCCATCAGAGTTAACAGAAACACAGCTACACTTGAGATAACTCCAAAGAATTTGAGGCATCCACACCAGACTGGCAAGATATGAGAGGGAATTAGAGAAAATAGCTCCTTCTTGAACTAGTAGCAGCTGGAGTTAGGTGAGGTCTTCCAAGTCTGAGATATTTAAGCTGTTGAGTTCCTCTAACAGCGCACATTTAGACTGTTCCTTGTGGATTTAAATTTAGGTGCCAGTAGTTTAAGCAGGATCCTATCCACAAAGCTGGGTGAGATGAATTCCATACAGATTGAAGACCCATGTCACTTTTGCAATGCAATAACGTGTCTTCACAAGTACCAATATTTTTGTTGTGTGAATTTCTTCCCTGTGGAAAGACACGGAACTAATGGAAAGAGTCCAATATAGGGCCATGAAAGTAATTAATGGGTCCGGAGCATCTATCAAATGAGGGAAGGCTGTTTACTTTAGAGAGAAGAAATTGTTTTGAAACCACACTCTCTCCCACTGATTAAATTGCTTGTATGTATGGTAGTGTGTTTGGTTTGCCTGCCCAGCTTTTTGTAGTGGGCAGGTGCTACAGGGGTGGCTTCTGAGAGAAGGTGCCAGAAGCTTTCTCGATTTCTGAAAGAGACACCACCAGCCTGCTCCAGGACAGACCTGCTGCTGGCCCAGGCTGAGCCAATCAGGAATGGTAGTAATGCCTCTGTGATAACATAGTTAAGAAGGGAAAAAAGTTATTGCATGGAAGTAAATGTACTCAGAGAAGAGAGGACTGAGAATGTCTGAGAGGAACAGCTCTGCAGACATCAACGTCAGTGCAGAAAAAAGGACAGTAGGTGCCCCAGGCACCAGACTGAGGTTCCCCTGCAGCCTGTGATGAAGACCATGGTGAGGCAGCTCTGTCCTTGCAGCCCAAAAGGGGACCTCAGGAATGCAGAGATCCACCTGCAGCCTGTGGAGGAGCCCACGCTGGAGCACATGGATGCTTGAAGGAGGCTGTGACCCTGTGGGAAGCCCATGCTGGAGCAGGGTCCTGATAGGGATCTGTGGATCCATGGAGATAGGAGCGCATGCTGGAGCACGTTTCTTGTCAGGACTTGTGACCCTGTGGGAGACCCATTTGAAGCAGCCTGTGCCTGAAGGACTGCACCCCCTGAAAACAGACCCATGCTGAAGCAGTTCAGGAAGAGCTGTAGTCCATGAGAAGGATGCATGCTGGAGATGTTCATGGAAGATTCTCTCCCATGGGAGAGAACCTACACTAGAGCAGGGGAAGGACTCTTCTCCCTTAGATGGAGCAGGAACCACTTGTGATGAACTGACCATAAACCCCATCCCCATCTCCCTGTGCAGCTGAGGTGGGGAGGAGGTACAGCACGGAAAGTAAGGAAGGGCCGGGAGAAAGTATTGATAAGATTTGTTTTATTTCTCATTGTCCAGATCTGATTTTAACTGGTAATAAATTCAGTAAATTTCCCAAAGTCGAGTCTGTTTTGTCTGTGATGGTGATTGGTAAGCGGTCTGCCCCGGTCCTTATCCCAATGTATGAACCTTTCATTATATTTCCTCTGCCCTTTTCAGTTGCAGAGGGGAGTTATAAAACATCTTTGGTGGGTACCTGGCATCCAGACAAAGGCAACCCACCATATATAGTGCCAACACCAAATTTTCACTGGGTGTTTTAAAATGCTATCTATTATAAAATACAGATTAACGTGTATGTGTATGTCTGTCTGAATAGTTTTTCAAGATGAAATTTCCCTGAGGAGGAAAAAATGCTGAACGTTTCTACAGTAATCAAGTCAATTGGCAGATCAGTTCTATCACAGGAATCTTTCCTCCAATTTAGGACAGTTTGTTTCATTTTTACACCATAAATATGCAATCTAAAACAACAGAGTTATTTGAACTGAAAAAACAAAAAGGCTTTTGAGCAAAATTTAGGAATGTCCTGGGCATCAGATTGCTTGTGCCCTTACCGTGTTAGATGTTATCATAGTTATAAAACATCTCAATGCATGATAGAGATTACTAGGTTGGAGATAGGTTGGATCATGTTTTGCTCCACAGATAGGACAGCATAGCCTAACATTTGTCCAAATTGCCTTGTATCTACAAATTCAGATTTACTTTTTTCCATTTGCCCATTTGTTCTGGATAAATTGAAGCTAAAGATCCTTCCTTCTTAACATTTTCTGTAACAAATTCAATTTGTATAGCTATGTAATAATGGACTGACCATAAATGGTGCAAATCTGCCAGTAATTGGCAAGCAAATGCTGTCTGAATTTGATTATGTTTATTCTTATAAAACTCAGGTCTTGCAAAGACACATATTTTTTATATGAGTGTTCAGAGCATTCAAACATCCACAGGACTGTGGACTAGTAGTGTGGACAAGTGTTCATTGACTGACTCCTCAATTTACTAAGCAAAGGTGTGTGCTTGGAGTCCGTTCAAGGCAGTACAGGCAAATCTTAATTTTGTTGCTCTAAAGACAAAGATCTGGGACTGAGCCATGTTCATGCATCAGGTGAAGCAAAACTGATGTAAGGAAGAGAAGTGGGACAATACTTTAGAATCAGTTTTGCTGGTTCCAGTGCCTCCAAAGGAAACGTAGAACTGTGACTTTGCCTTGAAGAACCATCTATGCAATTTTAAACACATTGCTTCCTGGCAACACCTACCTCCTCTCACAGCTCCAAACTTTCTTCAGTAGTGACAATAGTAAAGGGTAACCTAGCTTCTTGGGACTTTGGTACAACAGGCATTAGGACATTTTTAATTTGTCTTTTTTCCTCCTGTCCATTAGTATAGCGAATTGCCTACCTTACCCATAAGTAGATTAACGGTCTTCAGGTATCTGAGAACCACACAGACAAAATATCCTGTGCTTTCCCAGGCCAGACTAGTTCTAAGAACAAAGGTGTATTACAAACAAAGAAAAAAAAGAAGTCATTTTTACAGTACAGGACAATGCAGACACAGAATGAAGTTAAGAATCTTGTTAACAGCACCCCAGGAATTAGCTTTAGGTAATGAAATATACAACTCAACATGTATAAGCAAGTACTTGTCTAACTAAATTACCTGCAAATTCTGATATTTGCTGTTGGATTAGCATAAAAATATGCATTTATATATTTTATCATGGAACTCTCAGATGATTTTAGTAGAGAACACTATAGAGAACACTGTATTTATTGGCAGGCTGCCTCTCGGACTGAGCAGGGCTGTGGGAGGCTTAAGTGTGTTCTGGGTAATGTAGTCTGATTTCTGTTTTAATGGACTGAATAACTGCAGCGGGCACTTATGTTAAATGGCCCGACTGAGAACTCAGCAGTCATTTGAGATAAGAAAGAGTTTAAGATAAAAGTAATAATCTACAGGAGTTTAAATACATTCTAAAACGGAATAAATGTCTAGTACCAGAGCCCAAGAGAGCAGGTGGGACATTCCATTCTGTATCTGACCCACATGGTGATTTGCTGTGTGAGTTTGCACAAATGTGGGGTATTATATTCTTGGGTAATGATTTAAAAGCCTATAAACCAGTTGTATTAATTTATTTTCTACTTGGGAAACTGTGGGAGGAGAGATTCTGGAGCTTAACTAATGTTCCAGAGGTGCTTTAAGATTGCTGGATGAGTGCTATTCAGTAAAAATAGCATTTAGAGAGTTAAGTTTAATATATCTGAAGCATTCCAGGAGGGTCTCCACTGAAGCCCACTGAACTGCAATGGCACAATGGTAGCATGAGTAAGATTGCTTTTCATTCCATTGTTAGGAAGAAAAAACTTACCTCTTCCCAGCTTTACATGTTGGTTTTGCTGTTAATGCATTTGTTAATGCTGAATTTGGAGATAACTTCAGGTAAGCACTGTTTCATATCCACATTAAAGACACACAAGAGGCTATACAGTCTACACAAGAGGCTGTAAATATTTGCAAAGGCATGAAGAAATTTGACCAATGACGATATGTCTGAACATGACTATGGATTAAAACAATTCAGGAAGTCACAAGAAAGAGAAAATCCCAGTAATTTTATCAAGGTAATACTAATTGTTAAGACACATATTTTAGTCTCCAGAGGCTTAAACGAGTCAGTATGGAAGAAAAGTGAGCAAAACAAAATTGACCTGCATAAAATGATATTAATATTTTCTTCAGTCTCTTCTTTTAAACATTTTTCTCCAAAGTTTTCAGATTTCAGTCACTAACACACTGAGTCTGGGGAGAATCTGATTTAAACAAAAATAGTAATAGGTCATCCTAGTCAAAAGTGAATCAAATGAAAAACCATTCAGGGTAGTATGGAACTTTTAAAAGATAGACATTTTAGAAAAATCCTGAATGGAGTTTCTAGTTTGCCTCCTTTTTTGTACATGAAATTTACATGTTTCTGACAGACAGAAAAAAAACAGACTGAAGGAATATAATGAAAAGGTGACTTGGTGAAGTACTTCCCCCCTCCCCTCCTCCCATTCTTTTATCAGAAAAAATGAAGGGTTTGCTTCTAAGTTCTAATCACAACATCAGCAGGTTTAAGAGAACAGCTAGTCAAAAGAACATAGTTCCAAAGAAATTGAATTTTGCTATATGGTCTGCAGTGAGCAGAGAGCCTTGCTGTATGTGTTTCCTGAGCACCTAGGTATGTTGATGCTTCATCTTCAACAAGTCAGTGGCAATATTCCAATAAAGTGAATGAAAAAACTACAGGGTGAACCAGTGTGCTTAAATTGAGTGCAGCATTTTTTTCTCAGAGGGCAGGGAGATAATAAGAAATGTGAGCTACCTTCTACTGATAGTTCCTACAGGAAGATTCCCTTAAAAAAATAAAAGAAAGTCAGCATTGCCCATTGATCACCACCCTTGTCAGCTTCTGGCTAAGGGGTATGAAGGTCTCCAGTCCCTTCAGCTCAGCCATATCTTCCATGTCTGGCAGATTTCTTAGACCATCAAGTAGGAGCTGAGAGAAGAAACATTCTTTTTAAGAGAAAGGTGCAGACGTATGCTCCAGAGTTTGCTCTCTAAAGTCCTATTATGCATCTGGATCAAAACTACTCAATTCTTTCTGATTTCACAGATGGACAACCACATGCAAGTGTTTACCCCTGTATTTTGACCCTGTATGACTTTGCAATGCAGGTATAGCTTCTGGTCCACTGCAGTTTTAAATCCAAAACTGATATTGCTGCACAGAGTTAATGTGTTAAATTTCAGTGCTTACAGTATTGGAGATGAGGAAGACAGGGTCAATGTTAGAGAATAAGTGAAGGTCTAGGTTTGTAAGACAAATTTCATAAGTTTAAATGAACTGTGATCCTACTTTTCTGATTCCTCTTTTCTTTTTTGTTTTCTTTTTTCTTTTTTGTTTTTTTCTTCTTGTAGTAGGTTGACTGGTTCGACATCAGGTACTCACTAAAGCTATTTTCGCACTCCCCACTGGACAGAGGGGAGAAAATATAACATAGGGTTCATGTGTTGAGATAAGGACCAAGATATCACTTCTTGATCACTGTCATGGTTAGAACAGGCTCCAAGTGGGGATATTAATTACATTTATTACTGACAGAATTAGAGCTTGAGAATTAGAAGTAAAATAGATCTTAAAGACATGTTGCCCCTCCATTCCCTTCCTTCCAAGTTCTATCTCCTCCCTCCCAGCCGTGCAGGGAGACGGGGAATGGGGGTTATGGTCCATTGTTGTTTCTGTAGCTGCTCAGAGAGAGTCCTTCCTCTGCTCCCAGTGGGTTCTCTCTCATGGAAGACAGTCCTTATAAACCTCTTCAGCGTGAGTTCCNCTGGCCACAGAAACCCAACACACTTCTCTAAATGTCAAAAGTAAAAATATAAGAGAAAACGCACTTTTGTTGTTTTACACCTTTACATCAGGTTTGTGTTTCTATGAACAGAGTGATGAGAGTGTCAGAACTACTGACTAGTTCAGTAAAATGCTCTTTGAATCTAAGCTAAAATCCAAATGATATGGACTTTACTTTCCTGAAGAAAACAACCACTGTTCAGACTGAGAACTTGAAGACCTAAATCACTCTCATTTGTTTTAAATTCCAGAAGATCTCAGCCTCAAAAGAGAAATTATATCTGTTAGAGTATTTGTGCCTATTGATACATTGGCCATGAAAAATTAAATGATTCCAGATATGATCTGCACCAGCATATTTATGGAATAAGTGCTTTTGTCATAAGGCATAAAAGAACATTTATAGCAGTTTGCTAAAAATGGAGAATATCCCTAACAGCTTCCACCCTCTTGTGCATCCAAAGTACCTACTCTTCTCTAAAGGTGGGGTGTTTGTGTGGTAACTTTCTCCTGAAAGATTTACCTCAGCTCAATGTTTTCTGACAGATACATTTTCTGGTCTTTCTTATTCTCTCTCCATTCAGTAAGGAGCTTTATAGCTATATCAAGATGTCTTAAAGTATGTCTGTTATTAGCAACAGTATTACTTGTCTTATTTATCTTTCATGGTGCCTACACAGAGCTGCCAAAATCTTGCTTCCAGCGTAATCAATGCCATAGAAAGATGCAGCATCAGAGTGTGGTGAAAACACAAACATCTCACATCTGTCCTGCAACATGGAGTGAATACCCCTATGGATGGACACTGGAGGGAAGGAAAAAAACCCTCTTTGTTTTTATTGTTCGAAACATGACAGTTTTATCTGCATGGTGCTCAAAGTACTGTCTGCAAGGGGTAGGCAAGCTTCCATATCACTAGTTTCAAAAGTCCTTTATTCACAGCATAATTTTTGCTTTGAACCAGCTGTTCAAGGGATGGAACCTGGACAATACCTTCTGTTGTTTTCCTATTTGTTTACATCCTGCCAATTTCACATGTAACACAAATGTCATCAACAGCAGTGTTGTGTCCTTATGAGAGGGAAAAGACAAACCTGTACAGAATTTATTTCTGTCTCTGGGAATAGATACGAGCCTGAGGCAGCATCTATACCAGTAAATAGAATATTGAGGGCAACACCTTTTTGACCTCGAGGCTAACTGACACCATCTAATCCCATCTATCCTACTAACACTCATCTTCCAAAACCAGGAAGCTGTGCCTCAAATGTCTAATGGGGTTTGCTCTTGCTTGGTTTTGACACCCTGAGCACCCCTGGCAACTCCTTGGGAGAGTGCTAACCTGGACCAAAGCATGCCAAGAACTGTTTAATAAGTTAACAGCATGGATGACTGAGCTGTCTGATGTCTGAGTTCTGACATTGTTTCATTCACTTAGGTAACCTTGCCTGATGCTCCTCTGATTTCAGGAATGCTACATATGTATCTCACTATCGAGTTCAAGTTCTCTAGCCAAGGATTTAGAGGTGAAGGCCAGGAGAAGGCTGCAAGGCAGAAATCAACTATTTCAGAAAATTATTAGGATAACACAGGGCACGTGAAAGAAGATACAAATAAGGCACCTTATATTCTCCTTCAGAATGCAATATACCAATGTTTGGCCTGGCACTTGTATTACAGAATTGAATTTTCAACATGACAGAAAAAAATGAAGGAAAGGAAGATCCCAAGACTTTTAAAGTGTTCTATGTTTCTATGTATAAAAGTGTGCAAATTAACTTTATATTATTTTTTCTTGAATAAAGTAGTTCCTTTTCATATGCAGGAAGAACTTTTATGTTATTGCTTACATTCTGCTTGCATGAGTCATAGAATGGTTTAGGTTGGAAGAAACCTTAAAGATCATCTTGTTCCAGCCCTCTCACCATGGGCAGAGACACGTTCTGCCACACTAAGTTTCTCAGGCCCCATTCAACCTGGCCTGGTACACTTTTGAGGATGAGGCATCCAAAACTTCCCTGGGCAGTCTGTTCTAGTGCCTCACCATCCTCATAGTAAAGAATTTCCTCTTTATGTCCAATCTAAATCTACCCTCT
>VYZS01080116.1:25040-43195 GCA_013400695.1 Neodrepanis coruscans | reverse complement strand
AACCCAAATGATTCCGTGATTCTCTGCCCATTTAACTCCACTCAACCACTCGCATCTCAGTTTGCCGGACATTAGATATTATTAAGCGCTAATAACAACAACTCGGATGTCTCTCGATTGCAAAAATTCGGCCGTAGAGCCGCAGGCTCGTGAGGAAAGAAAGCAAAACCCCCGATCCCACACAACACCCTCCGCCACTCCCCGAGCAGCGGGAGGAGCCCCGTTAGGGCCCGGGGGGTCTCCATGGCAACGCGGCCCCGCCCGCCGCTTCCGGCCGCCCTCTCACCCCAAGATGGCGGCGCCCGCGGGCCCGGTGAAGTTTTGGAAGCCGGGTGAGGGACGGGGGTGCGGGGGAGAGAGCCCCGGCTCGGTGCGGGGAGGGTGAGGGGGGCAAAGCCCCGCGGCCCGGGGATGCAGCGAAAACCGGCGGCATTGCCCCCGCCTCGGCGGTGTGGGGTCGCTGGAGCGTGTCCAGCGAAGGGCAGAAGGGCTGGAGGAGATCCTTGGAGCGGCTGAGGGAGCTGCGTTTGTTTCACCCCGGGGAGAGGGGGCTCGGGGGGGACCTGCTCGCCCTCCACGGCTCCCTGCGAGGAGGAGGTGGGGGGGGAGGCGGGGCCCGCTCTCTTGCCGCGGCTGCGGTGAGAGGATGAGGGGGACCGGCCTTAAACTGAGACAGGGGAGGGTCGGATTTGAGATTTGCAAAAATGTTGTCGCTGTTCGGGGGACGGGCATTGGAATGGGTTGTGCAGGGGGGTGATGGACTCACTGAAGGGCGGGCCACGAAAATTACTGTGAGAATGGAGTGTGTGAGATGTAAGAGGAGGCTGAGGGAGCTGGGACTCCCTGGGGAAGAGGAGCCCCAGGAGGGGCTTTTCGATGGATGTAAATACCTGGGGAGGAGGGGGGATTTAAAGAAAGTGGAGCCAGGCTGTTCTTGGTGCTGCTTAAGGTGAAATATGGGCAAGTCAGCTCAGAGAGAAGAACCTGCTCTGTGACCAGGGTCTGGAACATCCCCCCAGTCAGGGGGGTTGGGGCGTCTCCAGTCCCACTGGAACAGGAGCTGTGGTGAACAAGGTCAGCACCCAAGTCCACAAGGTTTCCAGAGGTCCCTGTGAGCCTCTGCTGAGCTGGGACTCAGTGATTGTTCCCTTGGGATTTGGGCAGCTCTGCACATTCCCGTTATCCCAAAGGGGAGCTTGGTGGGCCTGAATGTGTGCTTTTTAAAATTGGGTCACTGAATTGTGGTGTGTTGTGGTTGGTTTGCAAAGCTGTTCCAGAGCCAAGATTAGTTTAGCAAACACCTTCTTAATCATTGGAATATCATGGTGATATGTGTGTGTATACAATATGTATATAACAATATATTGACAGTGTGATAAAAAAATAATGAAAATGCTGTGAAAGGAAATCAGTGGGTGGTGACAAGCAATTTATTCACTTCATTGGTTTGTCAAGATCTACAAATTCAGGTTCTTCACTTCCCCATCTGCCCTCAGGAGTGAATAGTTACTGGAATCATTGCTAATCTTGCTTAAAATTGGATCAATTTTCTATAAAAGTGCTTGGTGTCTCTGAATAGGGGCTGTTTTTTAACAGTGGGAGAAGCCCAAACAAGCAAATCCTACAAAACAGGGAATTCTTGGCGCTTTCAGACTTTCCCAGTTGGATCTGCAGCTGGAGATGACATAATGTCCAAGGACATAATTCTGAGGAGGGTGTTGAAGGTGAACTGTTGCACAGAAAAAGAGGAAAGTTCCCCAGATCTTGCTCTGTATTTTTCATTTGTGCATTTCCCCTCGTTTATCTTCTTCTAAAAGTACAAATACTTATTCACATTAGATTTTTTTTTTTTACCAGCAGGAGACACATTTAATTTGACAGAATTCCTGTGTTACTGAGAGTTAATATTTTGATTGCTTTCACAGAAAAGTAATGTTTTTTTATATATGCTGCCACCCATGGTTCCTCCTTGTAAGAAACATATTTATTTTGTCTGTCTTGCACTGGGCAGAATTGTATTCCTGCAGTTAAAATGAACTTCTGTCCTGCAGGCACAGAAGGCCCTGGTGTCAGTGTGTCAGAGGAGAGACAGAGTCCTGCTGAGAGCAGTGCTGTCACTGTCATCTATAATCCTTATGCTTCCCTTTCTATTGAACAGCAAAGACAAAAGCTGCCTGTTTTTAAGGTACAGAAGTTCTTTTTGGTGTGTTAAATCTTTAGTGTCTGGTTCTTATGACTATTTTTTTTTTTGAAAGAGCAGAACGGAATCACTTTGCAACATAAAGTACGAATTTTATGTCCCTGCTGTCTGTTTAATGTTCTGTTTGCCAGCTGTAACTGACAGTGTTAAGGGCTTTGTTGGTGTCTGTTATTTACTGTATATTGTTCATGTTGTTGATAGATTTCAAAGGACTGTTTAGCTTTTGGCAGTAAACTCCATGTTTACTGTTTCCTAGATAGACAAGTATAATTTTAATTTCTTATTTTTGCACAGATGTGTTTTTAATGTTTAAATGCCATCTTCTCTTTCAGCTCAGAAATCACATACTTTACCTGGTGGAGAACTACCAGACCCTGGTGATTATTGGGGAAACAGGTTGTGGGAAATCAACGCAGATTCCACAAGTGAGTGTCTGTTTCTCTTGGTAAAATCAGCTGTTTCCCAGGGGCTTTTATGAAACAGGAGCAAGGAAAAAGCCCACAGTGTGGGCAGCTGAGAGCTTGGGGTGTGCCCAGGATGCCCAGTGCCTGTCTCACCCCTCTGTGTTTCAGTACCTGGCAGAAGCTGGCTGGACAGCCGAGGGCAGAGTTGTTGGAGTGACACAGCCACGGCGCGTCGCTGCTGTCTCAGTGAGTGCCCACATCTCCCCTCTCTGTTGTTCCTTAGAACCTCCAGTTTATCAGGTTTTGCTGAATAGCAGGAATCACAATGCAGGAGCTCCTCAGTGTATAGACTCTTGTGCTTATCTTCCTCACAGAGTTGCTGGTGTGACACGCTGAATTCAGCCTGATTAGTGGGTCTTGCCAAACATTCCCAATCCAGAATTGCAGATGTAGAAGCTTTGAAGTAAAATTGAGTGGTGTCAGCAGAACTGTGTGTAGAAGTTAGGGCTGCACAGGGCTGAGCTTGCTGAGAACTGTGCCTGTGTGACCCTTAACTTCTTCCACAAGGTGAAGCAGTGATGTAAATCTGTACCAGTGGAAGAAGTTCTGGACCTCTTTCTGGCAACCCATACCTAGTTTTTTGCATATTTTTTTCCCTGTTTATTTTTTGTTGTGATTTTGAGGTGTTTTTCTCTTTCCCCTTGTAAAAGTGCTGGGCAAAAGAAGAAACAGTTTTATTGTGAGAAGTCTTTGTATATGTCCTGGAGAGCATAATATCAGCTGGATGTGCTACAGGGGGAAGAAGGGGGGATGCTTAGGGCAGTAGTTTGTACTCTCTGGTAATAGTCTGCACAGAAGACAGTGCTCCTTGTCTTCATAACTGCTGCCAGACACTGACCTGGTGGGTGAAGTTTCTGCTGCAGTGTTCTTTTTGTACAGAGAACTGAGGTGCCATCTTAAAACCCTCATTTTGCCTGTTCCTTGTAATCTGCAACAAATCAGCTTCTGCCTCAGGTAAAAAGGCAGTAGATTGAGGAGCTGTACAGCTTGCTCTTTCATCTCCTCCTTTATTCTTTGACCAGATCCAACATGGTTAAGGGAACAGCCTCAGCAGTGCTCTGCATCTTGTGCTTTGAGTCTGCCTGCAGTGTCCTCCCTTTTCTCCTTCACAGGACATCCAGCTGACAGGAGATGTGTGTGCTGCAGTCATTTCTCACAGCAAACTTACTTCTCTATTCCCTTTCATGCCTTAACACATTATTTTTAACCCTAAAATAAAAAGATTACTCAGTTCAGGTTTAGTGTATAGACACAGTAGGATCATTCTTTGAGAATGTTGTTGCAAACTGCCTGGATGTGGCTGTTGCAGGGAGATAGAAATACAGTTCGTGTTTTATTGCCTTGCCTTAAACTGAAAGTAGAATTTTATTTTAATAGGTGACTTACCTGCCCTCCCATCTGGAGCATGGGATTTTTCAGAATAAAGATAAGTCATTGCAGAAGTGTAAGGCATAGTTTAGAAATTCTTGAACTTCTGCTTGCATTACCCAGACTGGTCCAGTGCTGAATTCTTGGGCTGGAAGTGATGGAGTGATGACTCCAAGTGAAATAATGAAGTCACTGCTTGTTGGTACATCTTGGAGTCTCACACAAGTCACTGTTCTTGGAATTCCTCTGACACTAATGTATGTAGTGTGGAGTTTTATTGTGTCTCTGTAGCTGGTAATGATAGAAAGATGAAGAGTGCTGTGAGCTGTTTCTTGCTTGTAATAATCTCTTCTCTCAGGTTGCAGGTCGAGTTGCTGATGAAAGAGGTGCAGTGCTGGGCCATGAAGTTGGGTATTGCATTAGGTTTGATGACTGCACAGATCCACAGGCTACAAGAATTAAGGTGAAACATGAACAGTGTGTGGTTACTCTGAAGGGGTTAGTTAGAGCTCTTCAAGTACTTTTGCAAAAATTAATAAGAACCTTCTGATGCCCAGTCAAGAGAATAGGTAGCATTTCAGTTTTCCAGGTGGGTACCCCAAAACTGTAGTTGAAGTGGCTGTGGTAATCCAGACCTTAATGGAATGAGTGTATCTTCTATTCTGATAGTCTGGCAAGCACCATTTTAAATCCAAAGGACAAGGTATGGCCAGCTCTTGCTGCAGTGCTGGTGTGACCTGTGCATCACTCAAAGTCGTAGTGAAAGGCTGCAGTGAATCACAGATAAAAAGTATCCTCCCCACCCTAAAAATAGAGTTTGATTAAAAGCACAGATAAAACCCAAAATGAGTAGGCTGAGATAATTTGGTGTGGGTTAAATAGCAGCTCTGCAGCTGTTCCTCAGTGCTGTGAGCAATGTTCATGTTGCTTGTGTTGGTTCAGAAGAGGATTTGCTTTTAGTTGTGCTGGAATAGCAATGCTGATGAAAGAGACAATTCTGAGGCTGGGGTTCCTTTTACAGTGAAAGAAATGGAGATGATTGTTCATTAAATGCAGCTGATTTTTTTTTTTTAAGGATGATGATTATTCTTTTGGAGTTGGAAATTTGCAGAGATTTACCACCAATTCTTGCCTAGTTCAAAGCCACAGCTGGAGTCACAGATCAAACTACCTTTTGATGGCTCCATAACGGTGGTGTGTTTCCACTGTCCATTAGGAATAAAGCATTAAATTCAAATGTTGCAGTATTTTGAAATGTTAACGTTTGTGTTCTGGTCAGAAGTGTGTGACTGATGTCAAGGAGCCAACTTTGAAAGGGTCTAGACTGGGTTGGCACTCAGGATGTTATTTATGGAGCAGGTTTATCCATGTACAGACAGGAGTGAAGACACTTCTGTTGCCATCCAGTGCTGCCAAAGTGTTTTTGTTTTTGTCAATACAAAAATGATAAAGTTTACAAAAATCAGTCCTGATTAGAAAGTAGTCACTGCTTATCTCTGGGTGAGCACTCAGAAATACATATTTAGCTTCTATAGCTGAAAGTGGATCAATTTAATAGAATATAAGAAAATGAAAGCAAGGAGAAATTCAGGCAAAAACCTAGAAAAATGTCTTTGAAACTCATGTGGCTGATTGAGACTACTTGATAGAGATGTTTTTGCATTTTTCTTTGCATTCACTTTTAGTTTCTAACTGATGGTATGTTGGTGAGGGAGATGATGGCTGATCCTTTATTAACAAGATACAGGTAAGGAAACATGGAATGAATGCTTGCTGAAGTGGAGTTTGGTAAACAACTGCATTTTTTATGGTAGTGGTTCTTCTATATTATTAGTGATTATTATAAATTAATTACCCCAAAATGTGAAAGTTATTTTAGAAGTTTGACTTTTTTATGTTGTAAAGACTGTTAGAAAAAATAAGTTTATCATTGCAACACCAAACCCAGCAGGATTTGATGCTGTGGTTTTGGAACAAAAGCTAAATGGACCTCATGGAGTCTGAATTGTTTCATTTGCTAGTTTTGAATTCACTTTTTCTTTCTGCTGCTAAGAAATTTTTCAAAAATCAACAACAAACGTAGGCATTTCTGGTACCCAGAAAACCTATCCAGTGCGGTAAACACAGACCTTTTTTATTCTATCCCTTTCCAAAAACTGAATAAAGAACAGTGTGTTTGTACCATGGGGTGTTATCTATGTTATTCTTCCTATTTACTTGCTGCAAGTTTTTTTAACTTCCACAGTTTTTTAAGTGGGTATGAACAGTAACAGTCCAGCAGCAGTTTTCAAATAATAGTATTTCTAGAAACAGGAAGACAGATTGTCAAATAATATTTGAAATCTTATCTTTCTCTATTCACAGTGTCCTCATGTTGGATGAAGCTCATGAAAGGACTCTTTATACAGATATTGCCATTGGCTTACTAAAAAAGGTTATTCTTTTTGAATTCACAGTTTTCTGTAATTTTAATTAGGTAATTTTGATACAGCTCTTTTTAACTGTTTTAATTTTCATCCTTTTTGTTAAACCTCTGATTGTGATGGCTGATAAGTGAACCCATCTGAGGGAGGGTGGTTACTGTTTCCTCATTTATCCTACAGGTTAATGTACATACCCAGCTATTTACTTTGGTCACCTGACACTCAGGATCCTCTATTTCCACTCCCTGGTACTGAAATCTCTCCCTTAGGTGATAGTACCAAAAATACAATGTGCATTCTGCTGCTGTTCATGTGAAATGATCTGATAGGGGGTTGTTACTGACTTTTGACCAATTAAAGGTCTCACTCCCACCAGGAATTAAAGAGTAAACTATAGTGATAAGACTGAATGTCCTTAAAATGAAAATGTTAAGCTCCAAACAGTCATCAGGTTCTTAGGTTATCAGCTCTCTCGTAGTTTCAAAATACTTCTAAAAGTTACTGGTAATCTGGGTGCTCTAAACCTTGATTCTGGCCTCTTGTCATAGGAAATAGTTTTTACTCTGGCTGTTGGTCTGTGTTGTAGGTTCAGAAGAAACGTGGGGATCTTCGTCTGATTGTGGCTTCAGCCACCTTGGATGCAGAGGTACAGCTCACAGATCTGACTTGAAATGAAGTGTCCTTAAGTGGCAGCTTCTCTGCTATTTATGTACAGTTTATCCTCTGTGCTGCTTGTGAAGCATTGCTGCTGCTTGAGGGGTGAATTGGAGAGGAAGGAGTGCAGGAAAAATGTCTGCTGTAGTTATGTATGAAAAGGTGTTCTCTTGCCTTAATCTTGACCTTGGTTTAGTTCTGATTAGTGCAACCACAGACCAGTAAAAATAAGGGATAAATGAGCAGATTTAATTTCAATGAGATCTTACTAGTTCCTGATTGTGGTCTGTGGAAACTTATGTAAATTTACTAAAAATGTCATTAATTTAATTTTGGGTAGGAACAGGAAAAACACTCTCCAAGATCCGAGCAGTGTTTCATCCAGCCCCATGTTCTGTCTGTAGCTGCAGCAACAACAGGAGATGCTGTTTTAGGGAGAGCACATGAGCCTGTGCACCTGCTGTGGGTCTGTTGCCTCTGGGCTGCCTCAGCATCTGCAGTGGTTGTAATAGAGATATTAAACAGCACATTCCTGCTGTTTCCTTCTAGCATGTGTTTATGGACCTGCTGTTTGCTAATTTGTTTTTGAATCTGCTCCATGAAGCTTTAAGTCTCCAGGATACCATGTGAGAGCAATTTTCAGTTCACCACCTGCTATCTAATGAAGTACTTTATTTAATTTCTTTCAAACCTGCTAGTTTCATCGAGGATCTCCTAGTAGTATGGTGTTTGTGTTTCAAAAGAAAACACCCCAAAACCCCACTTTTAAATTTACTTTGTCACCTTTGATTCTGTAAACCTCAGCTGTGTGTGTTCTCAGCTTTGTGCTCCCCAAGCACAGCCCCAGCCTTTTCAGTCTCTCCTCACAAAGCAGCTGCTCCAACTCCTGTATCATGTTCATTCCTTTTCTCTGTACTTTTCCTGACTCCACTGTCCTTAATGAGATGTAGTGGTGGGAACTTGCATGTAGCACTGAAGGTGAAGGTACACTGAGAGTTCCTTTAGTGGCAAGAATCATATACCATAACAGTTGATAGCATGGTGTGCTTTGGTGCTTGCACTACTATATATTCTGTACATTTTAATGCTAAATTGTAGCTGCCAGAAGTCATATTTCACATAGTTTACAGATAATATAAAATAAGTTAATAATGATTGGTGTGACTGTATAAACATTTGTTTAATACACAAAGTTTATAGTTATCTCTATAATGGTCGTAAAAGTTGAGATGAATTATTTGGGTTCTCAGGTTCATTCGTTTGCTGTTATTTATTGAAAATACTTCGTGACAATAAATCTGAATTTTAAAGGTCTCACAAAATAAATCAAAAAATCAAAAACATACATAAATCTGCCTAACTCGGCTTTTACAAAGTGAGATCTTGATGTTCAATAAGAGCTGGAAAATCACTCATCCAAAAATAGATGAGAATGTGCAAGCCCTACCCCAAACTTTTCATGCCAGTAATTTCTTTGTAGCTTTCACTTTGCTATTGTGATAGATCCAATAAGAACTTTATATATCTGTTTTTTCCAACTGTGTCAGCTGATATGATTATGTTTATTTCCTCTTTTTGATTTTTAATTCTCAAAGGAGTAAACATGCAAGACTGTACTTGTGCTAAACACCTGAATCCCTGAGAGAGCAGAAGGCAACAGAATCAAATTTCAGCATTTTTTAATTGGCACTGTCAAATTTATGAAGTGAATCCAAGTAGTAGTAATCTAACTGCTTCATGTCTTTAGGTTTCTCCCTTAATTCTTTGAAGTGTCAAACTGAAAATGTTTTTTTTAAATTATTTTATTGCAGAAATTCAGGGATTTCTTTAATCAAAATGATACCGGAGACCCCAGCAAAGATACCAGTGTGATCCTTACTGTCGAGGGGAGGACATTCCCAGTGGACATCTTTTATCTCCAGAGGTGTGTTCCTACCTGTTCTTGTCAGTGGTGAGACTATGGTATCACTTTGTCTGGGTTAGAGCTCAGAAATTCCCAGTCCAACACTAAGGAAGGTGTTACATTCAGTTTGGGAAACATTTGGATATTGTTTATAGCAGCAGACATGTTTTAGAGCTTGCTGTAGTATAAAAGAAACAAATTAATTGCTGAAGGCTTGTTCCCAAGGGTGCATCAGGAGCTAAACATGTTGTGGGTGATGTGCGGTGTCCAAAAGCTGCTTTGTTTGGTCCTTTTGAAAGGGAAGAGACTGTCCCTATTTTTCTGCTCATGTCTCTGCTGTTTTGTCTCCCCATAGCCCTGTTCCAGACTATGTAAAATCAACTGTGGAAACTACAATGAAAATTCATCAGATGGAGAGTGATGGTGATATTCTGGCATTCTTAACTGGCCAGGTATATAAAAATAAGCAATTTTTTTTGCTTTATAGTACTTTACTGTGGGCTTTGTGAAGCCTCCTCAGTCTCCTGCTTTCCTTAGTTGTGCTTACTTTAATCTCACTAAAGATGACAAACATTTCAGTATTGATGGGAGCAGAATTAGGCCAGTCCCAAAGACTTGCAGAAAAACTGTGGACTAAATTTATGAAAGCTAGTGATGCGTGATAGTTTTTCTTGTTTAATGCTGTATTTTTTCAGCCTTGTTAGGAGCGGAATAATGTGTGGTTTGTTGCTGCAAGTCACATGTACACAGCTGTTAAATTGACAGTGAGTCATCCTTAATGGTTAAGGCAAGTGGAATTTACATTTTTTAGGCTTAGCATCTGAAGTGTTTGACAGGAGAACAAATTGCTTTGAAGTAAAAATTTACCGGTCTCTTCTGCTGTTTTCGTGCTTGTCAGCTCACTTTGCAGCTGAGAAGAGCAAATGGGAGGTAACTTACCATTTTTCCAGTGAGGAGCCACCTTGAAGAGTTTCAATAACATCTTGCATGTTGTCAAAAGAAATTCCTCATCCCCATTATTGATTTAACTTTGTAAGAGTGAACTTGGTACCTCATGAGGCAGTGTTTGAAGAGTGAGGTGCCATAGTTAAGATTAAATGTGAAGTTGAGCAATAGGTGTTAATGCTGTTCCTGTGTCATTCCTGATCCAGGCCCACAGCTTTCTGCACTGCCTGGATAATTTGGCCTCCAATCTTGCTCTCACAAGTTGAGATAACCAGGAATATACACTTGCTTTCTCCTGGGCTTTGTTCAGTCCTCCTCTTATGATTTTGCTCATGTATTTGTAGTGTGACATTGTCTCAAATAACAACATCAATATTTCTGTGAGGTTTATTTATTGTGAACAGCAATTAATGTAAGAATATTACAACACTGAGGGAGCTACTCGAAGATCCTGGAGTTTGGACAGATAGAATTATATTACTTTGGTGCATTTGTTGTATGTGATATCAAAGTGAAACCTCTCTCATTCTGTGCCCTGTGCTGCTCTGGCTGCAGGAGGAAGTGGAGACTGTTGTGTCCATGCTCATAGAACAGGCTCGGGCCCTCGCTCGCACTGGAATGAAGAAACACCTCCGTGTTCTCCCCATGTACGCTGGGCTGCCTTCTCCTGAGCAGATGAAAGTGTTTGAAAGAGTCCCTCACACTGTCAGGAAGGTGAGGCTGTTGTTGTGTCTCAATTTCTACCACCCAGAAGGGTATCTGTATCACACAGCTTGGACTTATCAGGTTCATATCACGGCACTGTTGCAAGTGCTTACTGAGGGAGACTTTCTGCATCTCCCAGCACTGCCTGTCAATTTGTAAGCTGGGAAAGAAGAACGTGTTCCCTGGCTTCCCTTTGCGACTTTGATCACTCCTACACATGTCAGTTCTAAGTCTTCTGTCTGCCTTATTTAAGCAATTTTTAAGTGCCTCCGTGCAACCTTGTATTTGTCTTTATCCAGTTGCAGCTTCTTACACTCTGAACTCCTCTACTTTTACCTTACTCAATTTCTTTTTTGTAATCTAAATGTCTGTGGCTGTTACCCACCAGTAATGGTAACACTGGTAGCAGAGTGGGAAAGTGCTCTATTTTCATCTAAGAAACAAGTTAAAACTACGTGGTTTTAGTAGGAAAAAACCCCCTTTGTTTTGACTTCTGCAAGTGTTGTTTGGACATTTAATGTCACAGAAGTAGATCATTAGGTATGATTAGTGCTTTCCAGAGCCTATGTTGGGGCTGAAATAAACTGACAAATCTATACTTGTTACAATTCTTGTACCTGCTGGAGGCTGACAAGTGAAATTGTTCATGTGGTGTTGGATAACATTGGGTATAACATCCTCCCCAGGATATGACATCAGTCAATTAACTTCCAAGATCTGCTTTTTAATTTCAGGTGAAGTAAGGATTAAATTTCCCACGTTGTCTGGGAACAATTATTTTTTAATGTATTAGGAGACATGTGCAAGTTGGATCTCTGCAGGAATAATGAACATGGAACACTTGCTGTGTTCCCTTTCTGTCCCCCACCTCACTGCAGTGTACAAGGTACAGTTCAGTATAACTGAGAAGCAGAATGAAAATATTTTTAGTTTGTTATGTAAGGATGCTTGATTTACACTCAGTTAATCTTTTTCTCTGCAAATACTGCCAATGCTTTTCTCTGCAAACACTGCCAAGTTCTTTTATGAAGAGAGAATAAATTTGAATAAGAAAGTGATTGTAAATTTGTATAAGAAAGTGAGTGACAGCTCCTTCTTCTTCTGGTACTGTATCCTTTTGTCCTGTAGAGTGTTTACTGGAACTGTCATGGCTGAGATCTTTCCCATGTCCTATATTTGAGTCCTGGTGCACTGATCCAGGGGCCTGATAGTGTAACTGAGCTTGGGGAGTTCACAGTCTCCTCCTTGTGTCTGTTTCTGCAGGTGATCGTTGCCACCAACATTGCTGAGACCTCCATCACAGTTCATGGAATTTCCTTTGTGATTGACTGTGGTTTTGTGAAGCTTCGGGCCTACAACCCCAAAACTGCCATCGAGTGCCTCGTGGTGGTCCCGGTGTCCAAAGCCTCGGCCAACCAGCGGGCGGGACGGGCCGGACGGAACCGCTCCGGGAAGTGCTACAGGCTTTACACAGGTCAGGAGGGACTTCATTTCTACTTCTTTTAGTGTCAGAAGAAGAAGGCAAAACTCTTGTCTGTTCTTTCATCAGTAGAAAGAAATTTTCTTATTCCTCTGGCTTATTTAGAGCTACGTTGTTGGTGTGTGCTGGGTGTTGGAAACTGTGACTCCTGTTACGGATCAGAAGCACAAATTGAGCAGGGTCAGCAATTAGAAACCTATCATGTTAATGCAACTCTTAAAGTGGCAAGTGTACTAAAACATTTATCCTGTAATGATTTTTGGTTTCTGAGCAGTTGCTTCAATTTATAATACTCACCAATGCTGCTCTCCTTGGCTGAAGTCTGCATTAGACTGTGCATATAACAAAAACACTCTGGAAATACTTTAGGTAACTGAGAGAACACTTCTTTTTTTGTTTCTTTTTTTGTAAGGAATAACTGCCAACCTCAAATTCTTCTCTTAAATCAATGACCCTGGCACTGTTCAAAAGTCACTGTTACAAATAAATCTGTTGGCCACCTTGCAGTGTCCAGAAAGCTGCAATCCAAGTGTTTGTTTTTAGATGTTTAATGAGGAAAGGCTTTGGAGCTGAGCACTGCCATTGGTGATGTACCTCAGGTCCTCTCTAGTTTTACTGGGGCTTTGAGACTTAGAGAGATCAAGTATTTTGCTTTAAAATATGTATGTGCTTGCCAGCAGTTAAACCCAGACATGATTTATGCTCTGAATTTATACGTATCCAATAAGAATCAGGAGACAGTGTGTGCTGAAAAATATTCCAAGGTTACACAGCTTTGTAAGTGTTTTACTGGAGAAACCATGGCTACACTGCAGATATTTTTGTGTGCTCAAAAGCTGGTCTAGTGAGTGTTTTAAGGAGTGATTCTGTGGAGAAAAAAGAAAAGAATAAAGTGCACTGAGTGGAACACAGCAGAGAAACATACACTGTCTTTGGGGGAGGGTTTGAGATAGACCAGAGATAGAAAAGGGTTCTGTAGAAATGAAGATAATTCCGGTGAAAATAATGTATCATATGCCTTTTTCTTTACTGCAGAAGAGCTGGTCAATGCAAGGTACAGGGCTTTACACCTTACAGGAATTATTTTTCCAGACTTCGCTTTATAGTGAACATGTTTTTAAAATTGCATTGTTAAATAAAATGCTTTTCAGTCCTTAATTTTTATTTTAAATATGTATTCTAAACCTCCTTTTGTTTGAGTAATTACTGAAGTTTCAGTAGTTCCTTATACTGAAAACATGCATGTTTTGAACTTAAAAACACCCCTTTTTTAGCATTTTGCACTCTGCCTTTTATTTTTGACAAAAACATTAAACAGAATAAAATAAAATAAATAAAGCATTTCCAGATTTCTGTAAAGAATTTATGACATTTCAAATTGAAATATGGCTGGGTCAGCTACAGAATCAGCAGTGCAGCTGAATTGAATTTTTATTTAAATTAAAGTATCCTACAACGCAGCAATCAGAGAAAGGTCATCTTTGGATTAGCGATCACCTTTTAACACCTGCTAGGTCTTCATATGTGATAATTTAAGCTTGAAATGGGTATGATTCTGTCGTGTTGCCTGCACAGAGTGGGAGCTGAAGCTCATTCCCAGTTGCTTTGTTTTGTCCCATGACAGAGGAGGACTTTGAGAAGCTGCCCAAGTCCACAGTTCCGGAGATGCAGCGCAGTAACCTGGCCCCTGTCATCCTGCAGCTCAAGGCTTTGGGCATCGACAACGTGCTCAGGTTCCCCTTCCTCTCGGTGAGTCCCAGGCTCTAAAGTCTGTCACCTTTCCTTGGGGTGAAGGAAGATCAATGGATGAATTGTTGATAAGCCACAGAACCTCCCAGCAGCAACATGACTGGTCTAGAGAACATATCATTGTCCTCTGTCATCTGGGAATCAGGAAATATTCAAATAAAGTGTGGGGCAACTTAGAAATTACTGTATCCATTCCAGAGGTTGCTTTTAATAGTATTGAGAAGTCAGGAAAGTCCTAGAAAGAGAAACTGTGAGGTTCTGTAGAGCTATAACTGTAATCCCTTTGCACTGACTTTATGAAGAAGGAAGAGAGTGAGAGCTCTTTCTTCATGTTGCAGAAGTAGAAATGTAGGCAGTTAAACTTTAGGATTTTGCAAAACAGGAATCTCTACAAATGTTTGTATACTTGTTTTCTGTGTTGATAACTTCAATCAATGCACATTTTCTCTCCACAGCCACCTCCTGCACAGTCAATGGTGCAAGCTCTGGAGTTGCTGTATGCTTTAGGAGGTGAGAACACTGTACCTTGCTTTATTTATAGTCACATTACAGGGGTTATGAAAGGAAATTGTTATTTGTATTGTAATTGGATGGACATTAATCAGACTTGGATTTGAGAACTGTGCTTTGAGGAGAGACACAGCCCTGAGGGGTGGAAGCGTTTTGTTGATGAATTTTTAAAGTAGACCTCAGTCTCCTCTGGATTTACTTTCTTTTCCTTTGGTTATTTTAGACAGGTAAGGAATCAATCTGTGAGGACCTAGAACTGTATTGTAGAGTATAAACTAGAATTTAACTGTTTAGATTGGGCAGGTAAGTATTTTATAGTTATCTTCTGGGTATTTCCTTGCAGTTTTATGGAAGGAAACCAGCTTTTTGTCCTTGATAGGAACAGGGCTCTGAGCTGATAAGGGCTTTTGTTCTCAGGCAGATCCTGGTTTTGTTTCTTCTGTCCATACAGAGTGGTATGAAGATACAAAGGAAGTTTGGACACTAATTACATCAGTACAGCAATTAGGCACTAAATTTACATGTATCCAATTAGATACTCAAGCCATTTTTGTGGTGGTCTTTCATTTCATGTTCCTGTGCCACTGATGGAAACATGTAGCACTTTCAAGTATAAACAAAAAAAAGGTTTAAAGTAAAGGTTTGCCATCTCTTTCAGGATCAGACTACTTATAATAATCTAGAATTTAGCAAGGCATTTCATGGAATTTTTACTTTGTTCCTTGGTGGGACTTAGAAAAGTGTAGTCTGTCTATTGTAAATTTTCCTGCTGGCACCTTACATTCATTATCTGATCTTGATGTATGGGGTGGAACTCTGCCTAGGCATTGTGAGTCAATTCTGATGTTTGAATTTGGGAGAGGCCAGTCCCTGGAGGCTCTGCATGAAACCCCATAGGGAGTGTGATTCCCCATGACTTAGCAAAGCAAGTGTCCCATATTAATTGTCAAACCTTCTTATTGCTATGATTTTGAAGGTATGACTGACAGAAGTTGTTAAGAGCTAATCTAGTTATAATTTTTTAGATGAATTCCAGTCTGTGTGTGTGCTGTGAATGCAGGATGACTTTTGGCTGTGAAGTGTAGTGTTGATGTGAGTGCTGCAGCTGAGGCAAAGTTCAAACCCACAGCAAGTCAAACTGCTCTGATTCTGTTAGCTGTGATTACATGATGAAGCCACTAAAAGAAATCCTTGATCATTCCTAAACCCATCACATTTTCTCCTGGATGAATTGGAACTGTGTTTCTCACAGGCAGTGTGTGGGTTTCAGTGCACAGTTTGCTGGCTTTTCATGCTTTAAATGCATGCAGCTTGCAAAGACTGCTCTAGTTTTAGTATTGAACTTTCTAGTTACGGACAAGTGAACAGAGACAGACAAAATTCTAATGAAAAGAAGGAAAAATAGACTAAGAGATCCTGAGAGCATAATTCAAAGTACTTTTCTGCTATTTAGCCACTTAATAGAATATCTTTTTTTTATTCTGCTCTCTGAGTTACTAATCACAGCTTGTTCTCAAATTCAGCAGAGTCTGAACAACACTCTTGGCATATGGTTTAGTTTTAGGTAGTCCTGCCAGGAGCAGGGAGTTGGACTCCAGCCTTATGGGTGGGTCCCTTCCAACTTGAGCTAATCTTTGATGCTAAGTGTGTTCATTTTGATTTTATTCATTATGCCACTGTTGGATACTTTTAACACTCAAATCACACTGTAGTGATATATTTATACTCAGTTTTAAGTTCCATTTTGTTGTGGTGAGTGGCATGTATGCTGCCTGGATTTGTTTATAGGGAGAACTGTTATTTTTGAGGCTTTTCTTGACAGTTATTTAAATTTTCTGAATGCAACAAACTTAGAAACTTGACATGTAATCAAAACGAAGCTCTGTTTGACTTTAGCTCTGTGTTTGTAGTTAATTCCAAGTTAACAATATTTGCTCCATAATGTAAACACGAGGCAGCTTAAAGGAGATTGTGTAAGTTTGGAAGCTTCCAGAGGTTTGTGGCTGTTTTCACATCACTCACAAGTGCTGTGTGGTAACTTGTGGCAGTCTGCTCCCTTCTCACTCTCATGAGTTGGAGCTCTGCTTGGCCAGGATTTTGCCCTGTGCTGGTTCAGTTCCAACTTGCAAAGGAGGGTTTCACTTAAGGCACTTGGTTCTTGGCAACCTTTTTGAGCTTGGAAGAAGGACCATCCCAGTGGCTCAGAAATATGTTGCAAGGATGAATTCACAGCCAAAACCACCTTAGGGAAATGGAGAGGAAAGTTCAATAAACTCCCTGATTAGCTGGTTGATGTTTTGGCAGAAGTGTTCTTCTTCACAGAGCTGTTACTCTCTTGGCTGCCCAGCTTTGTACCAAAGCAGAGAAATGCTGATGTTGGTGTTTCAGATGGAAAATGAATGTACATGTTTGACACACGGATTCACTCCACGGTTTTTGTTGAACTTTAAGGTTTTGGGTGGTTTATTATGCAGATTTTATATAAGGTGCAGAGGTGGAGCTGCCCAAGTGTTTGCAGGTGCAGGGAGGATTGAATTCCTCTTATGCAAGTAGGAACATGTATTTCATCACTTGCACTGCAGTAACATGCCAACATGCACTTTGGGGTCAGGCCTCTGTTGTGCCAATTGCTGCCAACTTGTGCAGGGCAGATGCTCTCAAGGCTGAGATAGTTGTGTTGAATAAACACATCACTGTTTTTAGAAGGATTATTTTTACAGTGCTGCAAAACAATTACATCAGAAGTATCTCTCCTCAAACTTCTCCTTTGATGTTCAGTTGGAAGTCCAAGTTGTCAGCTGGAGTTTATTGGTTTTAAGCATAATTCAGGAGTTAAACCCACTTTTTAGCTGCATATTTATTTTTAGTTTGATTTCAGGTCCAGAATGTTCTTGAGGGTTTGTTTGTAAGGTGTCACCTCTCAGAAACAACCACTCTACCCAAGTCTGAAAAGGAGTGTTTCAATCCCTCAGTCAAAGTTGTTATTTGAAACTTTTAGTGCCATGGTACTGGAATAATCTCTCCTGAGCATGTTTGATTAAATCTTCATAATAACTTTTTCTAAGAACTTCAATTTCCTATATATAAATATGTGTATGGATACAGTAATTTCTTCCAAGATTATTTCAATGAAACTTTTGCCTATTCCAAACTGGTATCCAGTGCAACCCTTTTGTGAATATTCAGGTTTATTGCTACAAAGACATCTGTGCACAACCTAAATATAGATCATGCAAAACTGCATTGACATTTGAGAATTCAGCAGAAGCCAAAATATTTTGGCTTGATGCACATGTAGAAAACTAAAAAGATGGTAATTTCTCATTTTTCCTACTTGGAAGTGTAGTTGTCTTTCTATAGATGAAGGACAGCTTATTCTGATATTCTTTAATAGCTGTTAATTATGGTAGAACTCCTCATATAGTAGTAGTCAAATAAACCTTATTTTTTTCAGTTTCTGTGACTTTGTATTTAAGCTGCCTTTTGAATCTCTTTCTGAGGAGAATACTGTGACATTATGTGAAAAGCCTGTTGGGTTTTGTTGAACTGTGTAGGGGTGTGGTGGGTAAGTTACTACATTGTTGTAAGTGAGATGATAATGTATCAAATAATAAAGGAAAGATTGGATAAAGGTATCTGTGGTTTCAGATATGCTGATGTGAATTATAGGAGAGCTCATTCCTTGACTGGGTCTGTGGTTTTGCTTTTCTCTGCTTTTTTGAAGTACAGCTGTGTGGTTATTGCCACCACACAG
>VYZS01080116.1:0-19646 GCA_013400695.1 Neodrepanis coruscans | reverse complement strand
AGTATCTAAATTCCTAATGAAATTAATATTTTCTAATCTTAGGTGTATCTGAGTTTTACTGATTATAAACTGCATTGAAATCTAGCAATCCTTTTTGAAAAATTGCCTCATTGGTCATGATATGCTCTTTTTCACTGACCTTTGCGTGTTTACCCTAAGGTTTAACTCCACTCTAAGTACAACTCTGTAACCTGAGCTTTTACTTGATGGTTTTGAAGTGCTGCACCTACTTGAGAGAAGTGTATTTTGCTGGTACACAGCACTTCTCTAATAATACATTTGCAGCAGTGCTGCAGTATAACCACTTGAGTGTTTCAACATGACTTTTTTTCCCCAGCCAGAAAGCAGCCAGGCAGGCACCAACTGAAATGTTGCCCCTTAAATTTTATATCAGCATAATTCTCTTAGAAACAGCCAAATGCAGAGATCTTGGAGTGAATGCTGGCTGCTGGAGAAACAGTTCTTTGCATAGAGAAGACCAATAAAAACAGCATACAGAAAAGGTTGTTTACATTTTGAGGTTGAAAACAGACTAGTTTATGATCTGAGAGGATGAAATGGAAAAACTGATGTTGTTCTCTTTCACCACAGATGTAGAAGTGAAGCACATCTGTTTGAAAACACCCCATGGCATTTGTTCTGCTACTATTTAGAAGTTGTTTGAAACATGTTTTGTAGTTATTGGTACCACATATCCTTGTTAGTTGCTGTGTAAGTAGGTAATTTTCAGGGAAAACCACAGTAAATATGTTGTAGGAGGCAGAATTAAAACTGAACAAGGCTATCCAAAAGAAATGGGGTTTGTTTTGCTGATGGGATCTCATTGCCATTTTTTTTTCTGTTCTTTTCACTGTACAGCACAGCAAGAGCTCCCAGTGGTGTCAGGAACATTTTCTGAATTACAAAGGGCTTGTTAGAGCTTCTGTTGTAAGAGAGCAGCTGAAAAAGCTTCTTGTCCGCTTCAAAGTGCCAAAGAAGTCCAGTGAAGGTGAATTTTTTTTAACCTGTTGTCCAGTACATATTGAAGGTAGTTTCCAAACTTTCAGACTGCTCCCTGCTTTTCTTGGAACCTTTGAAGTATTTTCTCTCTGATCTAAAAATAAGGTTAATTAAAACCAGATTTTTTTCTCCCCCTAATAATGGCTGCAGAAGAGCATTTTAGCCTATTTGTACAATTAAAATTTAGTCCAATCTTCATTAGTTAAGTTTTCCAGCAAGAGATTATAACTACTGATTATATATTTAATGGACAGATTTACCAAAAGAGTCATAAATAGGTCACCCTGTTCCCTCCTTGCCTGTTCAAAAAGCCATTTTCTACTATGTTCCAAATGGTGTTCAGTCATTGGGATCTGATTCCAGCTGTGCTGTGTGTGCACAGATGCCAGGATGAGTTCTCAGTACTTGTCTCTAACTCCTGAAAAGTCAGACTTCAATGCTCAGCTGTCACCAGAGTTGCTGTAAGGACTGTGAAACTCTCTGCATGGAGATAGCAGTGGCAACAGTAATTTTTTAGGTAGNCCAATCTTCATTAGTTAAGTTTTCCAGCAAGAGATTATAACTACTGATTATATATTTAATGGACAGATTTACCAAAAGAGTCATAAATAGGTCACCCTGTTCCCTCCTTGCCTGTTCAAAAAGCCATTTTCTACTATGTTCCAAATGGTGTTCAGTCATTGGGATCTGATTCCAGCTGTGCTGTGTGTGCACAGATGCCAGGATGAGTTCTCAGTACTTGTCTCTAACTCCTGAAAAGTCAGACTTCAATGCTCAGCTGTCACCAGAGTTGCTGTAAGGACTGTGAAACTCTCTGCATGGAGACAGCAGTGGCAACAGTAATTTTTTAGGTAGTAATTTTTGATTTGCTGTGAAATTGAAGTCAAAAGAGATTGCAGGGGTTTTTCTGCCCTCAGGCCTTTGCTAACAAAGTCTGAGGCACTGTGAAAAGTTGTTTGAGATGATTAAGTGGTATTTTAAGGATTTTTGCCATTCTATGGACTCATTTTACAGAAAGTTTCTGCTTTTCAGGTGATCCAGATCCTGTTTTGAGATGCATAGTTTCTGGATTCTTTGCTAATGCAGCTAAATTCCACTCAACTGGAGCTTACAGGTAACTATATATAGTTTCAGTACAACTGTTGCTTAGTTGGAAGGCTCCCTTGATGAATAAATCTAAATTTAATCACTAAGCAGATGCTTCTCTAGACACTTGGAATTAGAAACATGTGGCAATTGATTTACTAAATATTTGAAGTTTCATGTTTGCAAACTGCTTCAATGTTTGTCTCTTTGGCAAATAAAACTAAAGTTGTTAATAGTTGGAAGCTGTTAGTAGTAGTAATTAGCTTCTGTTAATTGAAGCAAGAACAAATTGTAATGCAACAGTGTTGTAGCACTCTTAATAAAATAAATAAAAGCCTGAAATGCTACTTTTTTATTTAATGTAGATAGAATTTTTTTTTGGACGTTAGATTATCAGTTGTTCCTTTGGACAGGATTTACGCCTGGTTTCATCTGTTCATTAAATGCAGACATTGTCAGTTTACTCCAGCTCTTTGATTCTTGCTTTTATTAACATTTTTACTGGGAAATGTTAATAAATAGAGTCACAGTCTGAAATGGTATCTTGCTTTCAAGGACTATCCGTGATGACCATGAGCTTCACATCCACCCCACCTCAGTGCTGTATGCAGAGAAGCCTCCACGCTGGTAAGTTAAAGTTGCTTTCACTTCTTTTGGGGTTTTGCAAGACATTTGCAGCACCCAGACACGTTCCTGAATAACTTCTCTCCACCAGTGGATAAATAGATGTAGAAGGTCATGATCCTCACAGAGAGAGAATCCAATTGGTGTTTCCTTTGCAACATTTTGTAGGCAGCATCCAAGTCAGGGAATATTGACATTTGATTGTCAAAAAAACTTGCAGAGGTTGGAAAGCAGAGGCAGGTGAGCCTTGTTTAGTGGGCACCATGTCTTGCACTGCAGATTGTTCTCCAAGTAGTCTCTGTTCCTAGACAGAACTAGGGTTGATTTACTTTTATCAAGTCTTTTAAGGAAATATCCTGTCAAAGAGGTGCTGCAGTAACTGCAAATGGATTGCTAGGAAAGGGCTTACACATGAAATATGAACAGTTATGGCTGTCCAGCAGGTTGAGGAAAGAAATGGTTGTACTTTCCCATCAGCTGGGATATTATTCCATTTGCAGGTCAGAGTTGCTCAGATAAAAACAGAAATGTGTTCCTGACTTTTGGTCAGCATGAGCAACCTGAAGGAGTCAGACTTGAGTCCTTCATTGCCTGTTACTGAGACTTTGAAGGATAAACTTGGCCCAGTGTCATGGCTTATGGCATCCTGTAAGACTGGAACTGAACTAAATTTCAAGCTACTGTGGCCTGGGCAACCATCTTCTACTGAGGGCTTCAATTCTCTGTATGTTACAGGTGTATAGAGAATGTGTTCTCATTCTGGTTTGCTTTCCTCAGATTTACCTTCATTTCTATTAGTTGGCATATCTTATGTTGCATTTGCCAAAGAGAATTTTGGACTCCTTCCTCTTTGCTTTTGAGATGAAAATACCAATTAATGAGAGCCCACAAACCTCCTGTGTTTGCAGCTCTGCTCTGTATAGAAGGCAGATAAGCACTTAAGGTTCTGGTGACTCATCCTTCAGTTCAGGGTTTGCACTTCCTTGGGAAAAAGGACTTTCCCTACTGAAGGGTGATCTCAGAAATAGTTGCCCATGCTGGCAACTTTATTGTGCTGGCACAAGGGTTGAGTCCACATGGTTGGCTGTTTCTAAATCTCTTGCCAGGAGATGTTCTGGCAGAAATTACAGCTGAGTTCTTCCTCCAGTGCTTATCTTGGTTGTCTGCACACTGGCGCCAGGGATGCTCATGCTGGAAATTGTGCCCTGCTTGTTGTGGGTCCAGGCTTTTGGTGCTTTTGACATGCTTCCTTATGATATCACAGAGTAACTAATACTCTCTTCCAAAGCATCAGTTGGGAGTCCTTCTTGGCCCCATTATAAGCAATATTATTTCTTCTATATCTTGCATCTGTATGTCCTGGTAGTGTGTAAAGGTGTTTTCATGGCAACCTAAAGTTGTCTTAATGTAGAGTCCTCTGACCAGCCAGAGGGAGAGAGGAGAGAGGCTCAGTTACAACTTAAAGACTCTCTTGACACTCTCCAGATGCCACCTCTGGCAGCACGTATGTGAAATGTCTATGCTGTTAATCATCTCTCCCTCACTGCTTTACTGCAAACACTGTTTATCTATTCTCCTTCCTCCTAGGGTAGTGTACAATGAAGTCATACAGACTGCCAAGTATTACATGAGAGATGTGACTGCTGTTGAATCCTCGTGGCTCCTGGAACTGGCACCTCATTTTTACCAGCAAGGAACGGTACGGCCTCGGCATAAAGCCCAAACGGTACCATTGCTGCATTGGCAGCTCTTGTATCTGACCTTTTTAAGGGATTATGTTTTGTTGTTGTCTACTTAGTGGGACAAAAATTAAGTTGGTTTTGTTCATTGTAGTGATTTTAATATAAAGGAATAGGATAATAAGGCATGGAAGGTTTTTCCCTATTATGCAGCCAACAGACAGGATCTCAGAGATACGAAGTGGTTCATTTACACTCTGGTAAATGAAGCCTTCAACCAGTTTACATTTTAATATAGGTGTTGAATTTGAATATTGGAGATGAACCAGTGTTGTCTCAGGTCTGTTCCTTAAATAATTAGTCCCTTGATTCATGTATTTACGTGTTGTAGCATCCCATACATACAACACAACATCATATTCTGATACGACATTCTCCCCATGGTCTGAAGTTTGGGATGAGGTTTTCCTTTAGGTAGGTGGTTTTGGGGAATGGGACTCAATGGTTTGTTCAGGAAAAGCTTGAATTGCTCTTTTTTGAGCAAAGACAGCTTGTGTTGAATTTACTGCCTGCCTGCCTGCGAGAATGTGTTTTTCAAGGTAGTGCTACTACTGGTGGAGGCACTCTGTGAAATTACATCAGAACTTTGCCATCCCTTTGCCATGCCTTTGATTTTATAGAGGTGAACTCAGTTTGCAGTATGACCTAATTATTGCTTTAATCCTAAAATAAATGGAAGCTCTGGAGGATAGTGCTGGTTTTGAGGAAATACATCTTTTCCAATTTGGTCAGTTATTGTATCAGCCAAAAGGTTTGGGTGTCCTTGTAAAATGTTTAAAAATTAGAAGTGTTTCTGTTATGTAAAGCTTTGAATCATACATGTAAAGCAAGCCATTGCAAACCACACAGGTTTATGTTAATTTATAGACATTCAGACCCTTTTTCTACTGAAGGATACTGAAGAGATTCCTGAAATATGAATGGTTTTATTCCTGTAGCAAGTTAAAAATCAATTACCACTGAATATGATTCTGTTTTAAAAGATACTCTCCTACAGCTTCATCTTGGTTTCAGCCAATTATTTCTCATTCCAGATTTTGCAGAATTGTCTTAATATTTTCATTCTACATTTTTTTATGTTTTTAAAAGCACAGAGATTCAAAGGTCCGATGCCACTACAGGATTAGTACAGTAGTTAAAATCTTGTCCATGTGTTGTTGGGACCACATCTATCTCTCTCTACATTTTTACACCTGGAAACTTGCTTCCAGTGGGAAGTTGTCTCTATACTGGCAGTTAGTGCAGAAGTACTGGAAGACAATATTTTTTACCAAGACAGAGTTTCACATTTGTGTACACATGGATTTTGATTTCATAGCTTTATTTTTAGTCTATCAGCAACCAGCTGAGCTTGGGAAGGGTGGTCATGGGTATTTGTGTAAGAATTTATTTAATTTGGGATTAAGGATTGAAAGCATTGTAGTTGATTTTTTTTCTAATTGTGGTGAATCTGTTAAGCAGATTCTGTTTTTATTTCTTGCAGCATCTTTCCTTGAAAGCAAAAAGGGCTAAAGTAGATGACCACTGACATGACTTAAGTCCTGTGACATCAGAAGCAGAACCTACCAGTGACTCCAAGCTGGCTACAGTCCATTCAGCAGTCAGTTCATTAGCAATTTGATCTTCCATCAATTTAAATGTTTAAATGCCTGCCAGGATCTGTAGAGGTTTATGCATGACCAGTACACTGTAAACCTACATAGAGCTTGCATTGTGGACATTTTAATCTTTGCCTACTTGACCACTGTTGTTAATCTGGGCATGTTGCTCCTTTTAAATAGGTAGAAAAGCAATTTAAAAAGTAAGAGGACATACAGGACCACAAAAAGAAAACCTGAAATCTTCAAGAAAGAAACAGATTTCCTGGAGTGGTACGACTGCCTTATGAGTGTGGGGAATAGGGTACCCTGCCTCCTGCTACCCAGAGCACTGTGACTTACACCGGCCAAACTGACACTGGCTCCTGCAGCAGGAGCTCAGGGCAGTGAACTGCCCCTTGAAATGCAAGGTGCTGCCATGGAAACATTGATGTCATGTTGGACCATCCCAAACTGGTGCAGCTTGTGCTACCAAGCAGAAAAGTTCTCCTGCCTGAGGTCGACTGCTCCCTGTGCTGAGCAGTCCTGTGGGCAGCTTTGCACTGAAATGCCTTGTTCTGTACAAGGGAGTTGCTGTTTGGGGAGGGGCAGGAAGAGGAGCTCAGTATTTTTAAGGATTAATTTTTTTTGCTCAGTCAGGGGACTAAACATGTATATTCCCAAACAATCAAGTTCATAGATGGGGCTTTACTGTTTTATTTTTTTGTTTGTTTTTCTACAGGAGAAAAAATGTTAGCTTCTCACTGCTTGAAAATTCCAGTAAATTTCATTTAGGGGAACATTATGGAACATTGTTTTCTTGTCTGTATTGTTCAGTAAAGAAGGAAATGTTCTGTCCTTTGTATTCCTTTTATTATGAATGTGTTCTTTACTGCTTGGGACTCATCATCCTGTGTTACTGAAGAGAAGGATGCTTGAAACAGTTGTTGCTTTAATCAGGATTCCATGGCTACTTTTCAGTAAGGAACTGTGCTTATTTGTGTTTTAACAAAATAGCTTGGATGCATATATTTATTTATTTCCATTTTCCATTTTTACCTATTGATATTTATTTTAGAAAGACATTGTTTGAAAATTTTATTTTTGTAAGTCAACTGATTTGATGAATGTGGTTTTGGCATATTCACTATTTTCTTTAAAAAAGAAAAGCTGTAAATAGGTAAAAACTTCTACATACAACAAATGCCTTCCTCATCACAGGATTGCCTTGAAAACTTTCTCGAGAGCTTCTTTATCTTCTCCCTTTGAAACACCTGCAGAGAGAACACATTGTGCCACATGCACTGTGTGGTCTCTTCAGTGTCTCTGTCCTGACTGCCAGCACAAACAGATGTACCAGTCTCCAGGAATGGCACCAGCAGCAAGAAAACTGTCACCTTCCTCCTTGCTGTCCCTGTGACCCTCACCTTTGTATTACTCTCTTAGAGTGGAAGCTCTTTGGGGCAGGGACTGTCTCCAAGCCAGAGCTGAGGGCAGTGTTGGCACTTACTAAAAAGATTCAATTTGCAGGTTTTTTTCTCTTAAAGGACTGGAGAAAGAACTGAATATGAAGACTTGCAAAATGTCCATGTTTCTCTGTCCTCTGGAAGTATTCTTAAGAAAAATAAAACTATTGAATCGAGAAAGCTTGAGAGTGCATGACTTGAGCCTGGGCAGTGGGTGATTTCCCAATGTGTTGGCTGGTTGGGTTGGATTGGGCTGGGCTGCCCCTGGGTGGCCACTGCATTTGCCAGTTCTGAGAATTTCAGGTGGTTCTGGAGAACTCTTTTCTCCAAGTGTTCTTTAACCTGGCTGCACAGCTGCAGAATTGTCTCCAGGAATGGTTGTGACTCCTGCTGAGTTCAGCAGCCTGGGATGTACAAGCTTTGCCACATTCTGCAAGCAACTGTACTTCTACAGGAATGGGTGCAGTAGGTTTTTGTAAACAGGAACAGAAAAATTAATTCTCATTTTTTAGCAGTTTTACAAACTACTGAGGTATCTATCACCCAACACAGGACAGGCAGATTTTATACTAGAAATGCAGGCTAAGATTAAGTGTTTTTAGATTAAGGTCACCTTTAGAGGGAAAGTCGTGCTTGTGTTAGAGATGTGGGCCCTTTGAAGGTGTTTGAAGACAGAGACCCAAAACTTAAAACCCCCTGAAAATCTCCTTACTTTGTAAAACTTCAGCCTGCAGTTCTGCTGGATTTGTACAGAGCATTATGCTTTAAATAGCTTTGATTAAGGAGGTGGGTAACTGCCTTGTTGGCTCTTTGCTACATAAACAGGCTGTTTATGGGGGAGGTTGGAGTCATTTGAAGATGGTTGTCAGGAGTTTATGAAACATTTTACGGATTTTAGCCCTGGCTTTTAGAGAATGAGGTTAAAATATTAGTCTGTTGAATCAAAATATTGTTTGAAATTGAAGTCATTCCACCACTGGCAAGGGAACAGATTTTAAATAGCAAATTTACAGCCTATTGATGTCAAATGAGGGGAAAACAGTCCCAACTCTTCCTGGTTAATCTGAAGAAAGAGACAAGTCATTAAAGAACTAAAATAAACAGGGATAAAAATAAAGGAGAGGTAGCTGCCATTGCTTCTCCATGCTCTGGGATAACAATGCCTGAATGTGTGACTGAGCCATGCACGCAGCTGTGCTCTCTGCAGGTACATCAAGGTGATATGATATAACCTGTTTTTAAGGGGAATTAAGTTTATTTATGTGTTACAATAAGCACATTACAGACAGGCATTGGGAAAAAAATGGGAAAAAGTGCTAAGTCATGTAATGGGTGCCTTTAAACTGAGCAAAAGTGTTTTGCCTGGATTGGATATGGTGCAGGATTTCTTCCTTCTCACTTCATGTGGTGACCCACAGCTGTGCATTTGCTCCTCTGTTGGCTGCTGAGCAGGGGTTCACTGAGCTGGTGGGAGACTAAACTTGCAGGAGCTGATTGGGAATTAATTAGCTGAGCCAGTACTACTGTAGTTGTCCAATTGATGTGTCTCTTGTAAATCCCTGACCAACCATCCTGGAGTCAAGGACTGGCCTGTGTGTCTGTGGGCCAGCAGCTGCTGATGCAGGAGATTTTCTGTTTTCCTACTAATCCTTCAGAACCCACTCCTTTGGGATCATCATTGAGCATCAGTAACTGTGGCATTCTGGGAACTGTCACTTACTGGGCTAATTCATCACTTTTGAACAATTACATTGAAGGCAGCTTGGAACCAGTGTTTATTGCTGTAATTTCGTAACTATACATTAATCTCTATCAAGTGACCATACAATAAACAACTGGCAAAGAAAGTCACAATATACTTGAGCATTTGAATAAGTTCTCTTCTGGGACTTGGAATAAACAAGTTGCAAGATGAATGTAAGTACCATGTGGAAAAGCTGTTCATATATCCCGTTTTTGGCTGAAAACTGTCTGCATTTTGAGAAAAATACCAGTAGATGGCAGGCACCGGTTTAAAATAGCATTTTGGGGGAATAATAATTGGCCAATTCTTAAAAGTTTTTCGTGTTCTTCAGTTTTAACGTTAAGTTAGTTTAGTGGTAAGGGATGAGAAAGGGTAAAGGAAAAAGCTACCAGTGGCTGTGTGATAATGGGAGTATTTGAAGAGCAGGGATTAGTGAAAAGCTCAGAAGGCTCTGTGTCCTGCTGATTTAAAAGCAAACAGTGACCTGAAACCCCCCCAAATTCCCAACCAATAAATTCTGTAGCTGTTCTTTCACTTATTCACTGAGTCATAAAAATGGCAGCTTGTCTACACTTCATATCCACTACAAAGGAATTTCTGAGCTGTGTTGGATTCTAGCCACTATTGTAATAAACAAAATTAACAGTTTAGAAGAAAAAATTCCTGTTCTGTCTGTGACAGCATGGCAGATGTGATTCCTCTCAGAGGATGCAGAAATATCTGTCTGCTCCATTCCAAAATTGGCTGCGGGTGTGCAAGGCTATGAGATAAAGGGGTTATATTTAGCTGTGTTGCCTATTATGAGTGATCAAAAATTATCTGAAAAAAAAAATCCCCTTTTCCTACAGGGAGAAAGGAGGGGAAAAGGGCTTAGATGGAAGAGCTTTGCAGGTGGAAGCGGACAGAGGAAGATGTTTCCTGTCCTTGAGCTGAGTGATGGACAGCACAGTGTTTCCAATCGTGTCTCATAGATGCCTGGGAGCAGGTGGGTTTCCTCACAGTACAGGCACGAATCCTGTTTTCTTTGTGCATTCTCTGCCTGTAAGGATCCCTTCACAATTGGTAGGTCTCACACCCCACCAGATCTCTGTAGGCTTTCCATCCTATGGTACTTTGCTTGGAAAAGTCAAAACTTGCAGGAGAAAGTGCAGGACAGAGAGCAAAATATTGCAACAGCTTCTTGGCTCCCTTTAGGCCAATAAATAGGTTGTTTGTTTCAGATGCCTTTTGGCAGAAAGAGAATCCTGTCAGACAGGGAATGTTTTGATGCCAGGAAACATCTCCCACGAGCCCGATATTTCTGTTCCGGTGTCTGGTGAAATACCAGGGGTTCATAAGCAACCCGTGAGATGTGCAATGGTCCTGATGCAGCGAGGGCAGGGCAGGGACCCTTTTGGATGTATTGGTACCTAGAAGAGCCAGGATCATGTTTATCCCTGCCATGGAGAGCAGGATGTGCCTGGCTGTGCTGCCTCCCTGGCACGGGCTGGGGCAGCGCTGATGGGAGACATCGATCACGGCGGCTGCTCTCAGTGTAAATACAGGCTGGGACAGTGTGAAATAACGATGGCCATTAGTGGCTGTCACACCAGGCAGGACACCAGAAAGGCTCTTGGAAGCTCCCTGGGAATGCTGGGCAGGCTGGCATATGGAGGGGAGAATGTGTATCTCTGTGTAAGAACTGCATCAGAACTGAGCAAGTGCTGAGTCTTATTCAAAATCTTTCTGGTTTCTTGGAAACTGCAGCTGCTGATGTTTTAACCCTTTGCATTGCACTGTAGGGAAAGCAGTGTGTTTTACAGGGTAAGGGATTGATCAGAGAAGCCTTGAAATCTCTTATTTTAGATGGAAAAGCAAAAAGTGATTCCTCCTGCAGCTGTGTGCATGGGATCTGCTGCACTGGAGCACTGCCAGAGGTGATAATTCCTGGTCTTTTCCAAACCCTGCCTTCACAATTTGCCGGTCTGAGCACCTACACGACAGTGAGTAAATCCAGGGTTTGGACACATGATCTGAGCTTACAGGGCTCACCATATAGTGATGGAACCAGTTATATGAGGGCTTGTGTGTATGCTGCTGGTTTGCAGCAGGACACAACTCTCTTGCTGTGTTGAGAACAACCAGGCTGTCACTCCCCTCTCATTTGGCCAAGGATGCCCACATGGTGAAGTCTGTAAGGTCTCCATGGCCCTTAGTCCTGAGAGTATGGATGAGGTGGATGATTTTCCATGCAGCTGTCAAGACTCAGATTATGTTCTGGTTTTCATCCTGTCAACAAAATATATATGGGCAAAGCTAATTTTGGGTGAATTCCATAAATGGCAAATGACACCACTCTTTGGAACCCCTGGGGTATCACTGCTCAGAATGTTCCACTGGTGCTTTTTTTGAGCGGGATTTGTGGCAGGTGAGCAGTGTGTAACACACACAGTGCAGGTTACACTGTGGTAGGTATTTGAACCCTTGGTGTTATTTATCTTTGCACCTTTCAATTTAAATACTATTTGGAGGCCTGAATATGTGGTTGTTCCACAAGGAAGACTTGTAAAGATGAGGAAGGAGGTCCAAGTGGAAAGAATTCATCATTAAATGGGGAATGAAGGGAGCATTGGTGAGAGGAGGGCTGCAGGTGCATGGTTGATAAGAGCAGCTGCTTCTCTGGATATGCTCTATATGTCCTGCTGTTCTCCATCCAAAAGGTTTTTACAGACACCTCCTAATTTTTTTCTCTTTGTCATAAAGTCTTTTTTGAGTCTTTTTAAGGATTGTCTTGCCAGTGTGAGGAGTATAATATAGAGGGAAGATGTATTGTAGAAGGAAATCCCAGGGACTAGAAAAGTTGAAATATATGGGAACCCACTACTCAGTCATTTGAGTGAAGTTCCCATTAGGGTTTGGAAATTTTCCAGGTGCCCTTGTACCTAAACATGCAATAATTTCTGGCAAGACAGGTATTCTAGGCTTTGCCAGAATTCCTGCATCAAGTGCAGTGAGAGAAGAGTTGAGCTGAGCCTGACACAGCTCTGACCAGGGCAGAGCCGTGCTGATGGCACCCAGCAGAGCCAGGGAGGCAGACACAGTGCCTGTCATCATCACAGATCTTCCTGAGGCAGGTTCTCCAGTGAAAAACATCTTCAAGGAATCCAGAGGTCCTATAGATTATTTTGGAGGGGGCTGCTTTTTGTATTTTCACTAAAGTTAGAAGATAAACCTTGTGTATCCACCTCTTCCCTCCAGAATTTTATTCTGGAATGATTTTTTTGGTTGGAAACAGAAAGAACTGGAACATCTGAATTTTGCTGTTGACTTTGTCTCTCTCTTTGTAAATCTACTTGTAGTTCATTTTCCCGAAGTGTAAATATGGGTGAAATTTTATCTCCTGCAGTAGTAGGAGACTGCAATGTCTGTCAGATTTATTGACACCCACAAACGCGATGCTTTCTGGAAGGCAAAAATGGTTTTGGCAAGTGAGTTTGCGTGTTTGGAGTTTTCTTGCCAAAGCTGGCTGAAATGGTTTGAGAGAAAACTCTTCTCTCTAAAACTGGAAGGAGCAGATTGCTGACATCTGATATTTCTCAATGCTGACTGATCTGTAAATGCTGTGCTTGATTTCAGTTGCACTTTTTTCCTTGTTTCCATTTCTCTGTTAAATTTTGGGGTCTATTTATGTCACTTGTCTCCCTTTAACTCCTTCTTTGTGGTCACTGGAGGAAAAATTGTAGGGAAAGTGAGTCTTCCCTTTTTCCCTTCTAGCGTGGTAGGATGACAGAAAGTAGTTTGCTGCATACTCCTCCCTATACTTTTCCACTGTAGAAAGATGGAGATCTGAAAGGCGAAGTTGTTTCCTCTCCTTTTCTATTCAAACAAAAACGTGAAAGAAGCAGGGTGAAACTTCAAAAGATGGATAAAATGTTAGAATCTTCCTTGGAAAAAAAGATCAAAAGCTTTTTAATGAAAAGTTTTCAGTGAAAAAAAATCCTCAAATTAATGTTATGGTCGTGTCTGCAACTGCCCAGCTATTGAGCTTTGTCTCTCCAAGTTGAACTCTTCACATACACACACTCACAACAGTCCAACTCACTGAACCTTTGCAATGAAATGAAAATGCCCTTCTAGAGACTTCCAACATTTCTCATTTGCTTCTGTGTATCTGTGTTATTTTTGCTGAAGGGCTGGTGTAGCACAATCAAGGTGGGAAGCATTGAGAAAGCTCCTGCTGTCAGCAGGAGGAGCTGTTAAAATCTTGGTGTTTACATGATGCTGAATTGGTGATATGGAGCTCCCAAGTGAAGCCACACATGGCAAACACAAAATGAAAAATGGCAACTGGACAAAAATTAATGATTATAAGGATCAGCTTTTCTAGGCAGTGTTTTGTCTTGAGTAGCCAGGATGGTTCAGTGGTTTGGAAGCTCTTTTAACATCTTTAAAGATTAAATCCTTCCATGGCTAGTATAAACTTTCATTAGTCATTTACAGCTTCATTCATGAAAGGGCTCTAGGTGTGAGTCAGGGATCTGCAAGGGCTGACTTTTGGACATCTGGCTCCTGTAGTGGACACCACAGCCTTGTGTAGGTGTCTAATCTTCCACGCAGTGCAAAGGGACTGCTGATGCCAAAGGATAAAGTGCATGGCATTCAGTTTGCTGAGTGTGAAGCTGAGATACCTAAGATAGCTGGGGAAAAGTGAGTTTGAGGTGGTAGTCCCTGGTGGGAGCTCAGCTCTCTGGGAAACTGTGAAAACTCTCATGGGACTGAGTTTCTAAAAGCCTCCCATTAGGTGATATAGACATATGTGACCCAGTTCCAATGCTGGAAACCCAGAGCTCAGATGCCAGTGGGATACTGATGTCCAGCAGTGGTTTGGCTGTGCATGAGTTACGTGCCCTTCTGAGGGCGGACAGTCAGACTATTTCATTGGCCTTTGCTAATACATGTGCAAAGAGCTGTGAGGATGCCGAGTTCAACACTGCTGCAAAACAGTTAAAATTTCCACTATAGGAGGAGATAGATTAGTGATAAATTTCTAACCTGTGAGATGCCTCAGATGCATTCACAGAGGAGACTATGGTGGGACTTCTGAGCCCTCCTCAGTTGCAGGTGGTAACACTCATCACCTCCAAGAGAGAGGCTCAGGGTTCAACGGAGACACTCTGCACCCCCTGACACAGGTCCCCCTTGTAAAGGGAGCCATCAACACATTGCTTTGGGGGGACAAGCATGGCTGCAGCTCTTTAAAAGCAGTTCCACAGGATGCAGAGAGCCTCAAATCCTTGCACAAATACTGTTTGTGTACCTGGTGTGAGAGGGATTTTGGATTAAACACTTTTCTGGGGTCTTGGGATATGGCAGGAGCTGGGACTGGAGAGCCTGTCCCTATGAGCTGGGCACAGGTGGTCCAGACCCGGAGTCAGGAGTGTCCAGCACAGGCACTGGGGTTAATGGTGAAGGCTGGGGACCCTGTGATGCTGATGGCAGGGGCAGCCAGGCTTGGAGGCACTCAAGTAACAAATTGAACAGTGAATATCTTAAGATGACTTTGGTTTATTGTCCAGATCAGGTCAGCGGAAAAAATATTGGGAGACTGAACAAAGAGACAGGCTGCTTTAGCAGATAAATGGACTGATCATTTCGTATTGAGGAACAATCTCTAAAACATAGTTTACTGCGCAGCTGAGGGCTGAAGCATTTGCTGATGCCAAGAGCTCCTTCTCTGACCCTCGGCACGCGTGGAATTAAACGGCCCGGTGTTTTTTGATGGTTAAACTCCCCGAAGAAGACACTCCATTTGTTACCAGTGCTCTGATGAAGTAAAGTGTGGTTTATATGTACAAGGCCGGCCTTCAACTCATCTCAGAATGAATGGAGAGGTAAAATTGAATTTTACACTCCTGCTGCTATGATTAATGTGCCGGCTCTGAGATCCGGTGGTGGCCGCAGGAGGGCAATGCAGGCTCACTGTGGGCTCTGTGCTGGAGCCTCCTGCCTCCACTTATGCACAGGGATGCCAGGGAGAGGGGAGTCTGCATAAATGAATAGCTGGTGTAAGAATAAACCTGTTAGAGCGATAAATTCCTGCTGTATCCATCTCAGCGCAGCCCTCCGATGTGAAGCTGCACCTGAAAAAGGAATAAACTTGTCAGATGAATAAAAGAGCACATGCACATTAAATCAGAGGGTCTAATGGCAGGGACTGAGAAGGCTGCAGCACCTTACTGAGGAAAGGGAATATGGGTAAAGCTCTTTGAGGGAAGTGCTCAGTGTCTGACAGGGATATGCGGGGCTGAAGGGCTCCAGGTGGCCCATCAGCCCTGTTGTTCCATCCTCTGGGATGGCTCAGATGAAAGTACAGTAAGATCCCATGGGTTTTGAAAGCTCACAGGCAGGAGAAAGACAAGCTGCCCATCAGCCCTGGGCATGTGTATTGTCCTCATTCTCTTCAGGAGCAAAGGAGTGCATGAGACCTACCCATAACTTCCTTTGGGACTCAGTGGCTTCAGCAAACCGGGAGGCCAGAATTTGCAAAACATCCTTGTACCGAATTGAGTTGATTCCTGCAGCACTTGCCATTACACTCTTCTTCCTCTCCCTGGGAGTCTGGTTTTCCTGCTGGGCAGAGTGGGCTACTTGCCTTTGATTCCTTTCCCACTAGTTCTGGTGGGGAAACAAGTTTCTGTGAAACTCTTCACTGACAAAAATTGTTCCCTGGCCCTCCTGCACATTCTGGGCAGTCTTGCTGCTTCATCTCCAGTGTGGTGATCACCTCTTTCACTTTGACCCCCAGCTTCCTTAGGGAGAGCTCAGCTGGGTGGTCTGGAAATAAATCCTCCCTTCTGGTTAATCCCCAGATGTGGGGGATGATCCAGCCTCAACCACTGCTCAGTGCACCAGCTTCCTTTGGCAGCATTTGACCCAGTGGTGAGATGCTCAGCAGTCACAGGGTGATGTGATTTTTGAAAAAGAAAAAAATTAAAAAGGATTTGAATCCTGATTTCAATAAAAGTAGAATGAAGTAAGCAATTGCCTTTCCCCATCTCTGCATCCCTGAGCTTAAGACTTCAAAGGGCTAAAAATCAGAGTTGGTAACAGGAAAACAACCTGGAAATCTGTTAGAAATCTGTTAGATCTGGTCTGCTGAAGCCGATGAACTCCCATCTATGTGACCGAAAATAGAACTGTGTAAATAATTGATTCTTTAATTTCCTTTTTCCTTGATAAACTGAAATTTTACATGTCAAGTAGCAGATGAAACATCTTTAACTTTGTGGCTTTTTGTTCAAATGCAAAGTCAGAAATACTGTTTTGGATCTTATGAATTTTTTTTAATTCTAGATGAATTATTTTGTTTTGCTTTTATTTATTTCTAAATTTAGGTATGTTTGTAAGATTCTCTCACTAGAAAACACATCAGCTAAAGATGTGAACAGTACTCTGCCCTCACCAAGTGCTGGGTGAACTGCACAGTGTAGAGAGCCCTGAGTTCTGGAAATGAGCCTGGTTTGAGGACCAGCTCTTCCTATACCTGAGTAAATTTCTCAGATGTTGATCACGGAATCAGCTGATTCTCCTCAGGCAGCAGCTTCCTACAGCCAGAGACATGACTGGAAAGGCTTCTCCATCCTGCAGCCTGGTACAGTGTGATAAAACACCCCTTGGCCTGAGGAGGGCTCTGCTTTCCAGTGTTCCCCAAAACCAGCTTTGGTTTCTAAGTTAATATAATTTTAAAGAGAGACATTTAGAAGATATTAATGGCCCTGTTTTTTTATTCCATGTCATGCAAAAATAATTTTCTTTTGCTTTCTAAGCTATTGAGATGAGAGGAAAAGTTTTACTAATGGTGAGGAAGACAAACTTTATACTTTATAAGCCTTTTTGCTCAAGCAGTGAGAAGGTATGTGATGTTGGAGGGATCTTTTGAAAAGGTTTTTATGTCAGGAAAAATCCCCAGAGGAGCCATATCTTCTTTCTTATGTAAAGCCTGCAGCACTCCTCTCTCTGCTCTTCTTCCAGGGCTGAGATTCTGCTCCACTCATGGCATTTCCACCAGCAGAGGCACCTGTACCAGGTACTGGGATACAACCAGTGGTATTAAAGCATCATTCCATTACAAATGGAGCTTTGGACAGCTGTCAGTCTCTTCTCTGGTATCAAGAGGTGCAGAGCTGCTTTTCAGAGCAAGACTGTTGCTTGCTCCAAATCCAGACTGGGACAAGAGGTGAGGGCTGAGGATCCTTGTTAACTGACCACTCCTGTGCTAAATCTGAGCTCTCCATCCTAGAATGAGTGGTATGGACAGGGGGACAGGTGGCTTTCAAACATCTGCTTCAACTTAACACCTCTCCCCCAGCCATCCCCGCAGGCGCCCGCTGACAAACAATAAACGGCTGAAGGATAACAATGAGTCAGGTGGAAAAAGGAAATTGTTTTTTTGACAATCTGCTGTTGGGAAGGGGGAGGCAAAAGACCCTGTAAGAATGAAGAGCCTGGGAGAAAGGGGATAAGTTAACATTAAATGGGCATGTGGTGACAGGGAGGGAAATGGTGGGACAGCTGGAAATGCAGCAGGAGTGTGGAGAAAATCGATACGAGATAAGCGTTCCAGGGGTAGTGCTGTTCATCAGGTGACAAAGTTAAAGGCAGAGAGACACTAAAAGTGAGAAAATATCACTGACCCCCTGCAGTATTGATCAAACAGCTGAGACACTCAAGGCCAAAGTCACTAATAAAGTGAGACGTATCAGCAAGAAGCCCATGAGAGCAGATGAGTTGGCTTCCGAAGGTCTTAAAAATAAAAATAAAACACATCTGCAAAAATTCTTGTTAACCATCTTCTTTGTCTTGTTAAGTGCAAAAGAGACAAAGCAGCTTTGTTGGGAGACACAGCCAGGGGAGCAGAGAGACATGAAGGTTTGCTGTGTTATTAAAAAGAAGGTTGAAAACTGGGTGGATTTTGTAGTGGAGCAGAAAGAGGAGCCTGTAATGCTGGGGAGGGAGAGCAGCTCTGCCAGGACACCTGCAGGAGCAGACTGAGTTTTGAATTACGGCCCAAAGCTTAAATGGGTCAGTCTGGCCACCCGAGCACCTGCAGTGGTACCTTTGCACACCTTCCAGCAATGCCCCACAAAACGCAGGCCTTGAACCAGTTTACATATGGAAGATCAGAGAATCTGTGCTCCTTGATTTCCCCTAGTTGCACATGGCTGAGAGAGCCAGGTAATGACAATTCCCGCCAAGGACACAACACTTCAAATAGTACCAATAATTCAATTAACAGAAGTTTATTTCCTGTCTCCTCTCCCTTGAAATGCCTGAAATTGTGCCTGGAGGATTTGGTGCCCTCATTTGCTTTGCTTTTTAAAACAGGTTCAGGTCAACTTGGTATAGGTACAATGTGCAGCTATACTTGACCACCTCATGAACCAAAACTTGCCTCAGAGCTGGATGGGAGGGTGCTTATGGCACTGCTGTGTGTTGGGAACTGTTCCCACTCCTGTGGTTGTGGGGCAAGGAAGGAGCCTTGTCTGGAGTGCAGACTGCTCTGCCAACTCCCAGACACTTCAAAATGAATTTTTATGGTGAGAGGACAGTGTGAAAAGAGAGAGGTAAGTAGTTATGAAGAGAGTAAGTGTTTTGTAAAGTGTTGTCTGGATAAGGTAACAGTAGAGATGCACAGTAGAGAGGTCTTGATGATGCATGTAAAGGAAAAAAACCCTCTCTTCTTAGAATTAAAGGGATCACAAGGGTCCTTTCACCTCCTTTGTTTTTTACAGGTGAAGTTCCTGGGTGATTGTTTTGTCCTGGGAAATATCTAACCTAAAATCAAATCAAAAATCCATCATGCTTTTCTAGGATTCCTTTCCAGCCTGTGGGCAGCCTCCTGGGGTCTCATGACCACTCCTGCATGGCCCAAAAGGATTACTGAGAGAAGCCACGTGTACCATGAATAATTTTAGCACAGGGAACTGACAGATCCCCCCAGAGGTTTTTTCGGAGGAGGAAGAGAAGAGTCCACAAAGGAAGCAACAGAGAAGAAGGGATTTATGTAGTTCAGCTGTAGGAAGAGATGTGAAAGCAATTGATGGCTTCATCAGGCCTCTGTGATTGTAGAAACAACTCCACCTTAAATTCCTGTCTGAAGACACTAAAGTCAGAAGATTTTGTTTTGATGGATAAGGTTACCACTGGAAATGTATTGCAAAATTTAACAGAGTCATTGACCATTTTATACACAGCAAAGCAAGCAAAGAGAGATTAATTTAATTAAATCAATATGCAATCATTAAGCCTCGTAATAAAACCTTAAATAAGAATTTTTAGGGAGAAAAATTGGTTGCCTTTGCAGAGGATGAAATGGAACAACTGTTTCTTTGTGAAATACTTTTGCAAAGGTTTAAAAAATGATTAAAATGAT